>JAPXFY010003323.1:10000-22273 GCA_030674185.1 Monoplex corrugatus
TGTTGACATGTGACTGTGCCCTGTGTGCACTGCTGTCACAAGCTGTTGTGAGATGTACACATGTGACTATGCCTTGTGTGCACTGCTGTCACCAGCTGTTGTGAGCTGTACACATGTGACTGTGCCCTGTACGCACTGCTGTCACCAGCTATTGTGTGCTGTTGACATGTGACTGTGCCATGTGTGCACTGCTGTCACCAGCTGTTGTGAGCTGTACACATGTGACTGTGCCCTGTGTGCACTGCTGTCACCAGCTGTTGTGTGCTGTTGACATGTGACTTTGCCCTGTGTGCACTGCTGTCACCAGCTGTTGTGTGTTGTACACATGTGACTGTGCCCTGTGTGCACTGCTGTCACCAGCTGTTGTGTGCTGTACACATGTGACTGTGCCCTGTGTGCACTGCTGTCACCAGCTGTTGTGTGCTGTTGACATGTGACTGTGCCCTGTGTGCACTGCTGTCACCAGCTGTTGTGTGCTGTTGACATGTGACTGTGCCCTGTGTGCACTGCTGTCACCAGCTGTTGTGTGCTGTTGACATGTGACTGTGCCCTGTGTGCACTGCTGTCACCAGCTGTTGTGTGCTGTTGACATGTGACTGTGCCCTGTGTGCACTGCTGTCACCAGCTGTTGTGTGCTGTTGACATGTGACTATGCCCTGTGTGCACTGCTGTTACCAGCTTTTGTGTGCTGTACACATGTGACTTTGCCCTGTGTGCACTGCTGTCACCAGCTGTTGTGTGCTGTACACATGTGACTGTGCCCTGTGTGCACTGCTGTCACCAGCTGTTGTGTGCTGTTGACATGTGACTGTGCCCTGTGTGCACTGCTGTCACCAGCTGTTGTGTGCTGTACACATGTGACTATGACCTGTGTGCACTGCTGTCACCAACTGTTGTGAGCTGTACACATGTGACTGTGCCCTGTGTGCACTGCTGTCACCAGCTGTTGTGTGCTGTTCACATTTGACTGTGCCCTGTGTGCACTGCTGTCACCAGCTGTTGTGTGCTGTTGACATGTGACTGTGCCATGTGTGCACTGCTATCACCAGCTGTTGTGAGCTGTACACATTTGACTGTGCCCTGTGTGCACTGCTGTCACCAGCTGTTGTGTGCTGTTGACATGTGACTGTGCCCTGTGTGCACTGCTATCACCAGCTGTTGTGAGCTGTACACATGTGACGGTGCCCTGTGTGCACTGCTGTCACCAGCTGTTGTGTGCTGTTGACATGTGACTGTGCCATGTGTGCACTGCTATCACCAGCTGTTGTGAGCTGTACACATGTGACTGTGCCCTGTGTGCACTGCTGTCACCAGCTGTTGTGTGCTGTTGACATGTGACTGTGCCCTGTGTGCGCTGCTGTCACCAGCTGTTGTGAGCTGTACACATGTGACTGTGCCCTGTGTGCACTGCTGTCACCAGCTGTTGTGTGCTGTTGACATGTGACTATGCCCTGTGTGCACTGCTGTCACCAGCTGTTGTGTGCTGTACACATGTGACTGTGCCCTGTGTGCACTGCTGTCACCAGCTGTTGTGTGCTGTTGACATGTGACTGTGCCCTGTGTGCACTGCTGTCACCAGCTGTTTGTGTGCTGTTCACATTTGACTGTGCCCTGTGTGCACTGCTGTCACCAGCTGCTGTGTGCTGTTGACATTGTGACTGTGCCATGTGTGCACTGCTATCACCAGCTGTTGTGAGCTGTACACATTTGACTGTGCCCTGTGTTGCACTGCTGTCACCAGCTGTTGTGTGCTGTACACATGTGACTGTGCCCTGTGTGCACTGCTATCACCAGCTGTTGTGAGCTGTACACATGTGACTGTGCCCTGTGTGCACTGCTGTCACCAGCTGTTGTGTGCTGTTGACATGTGACTGTGCCATGTGTGCACTGCTATCACCAGCTGTTGTGAGCTGTACACATGTGACTGTGCCCTGTGTGCACTGCTGTCACCAGCTGTTGTGAGCTGTACACATGTGACTGTGCCCTGTGTGCACTGCTGTCACCAGCTGTAGTGTGCTGTTCACATGTGACTGTGCCCTGTGTGCACTGCTGTCACCAGCTGTTGTGTGTTGTACACATGTGACTATGCCCTGTTTGCACTGCTGTCACAGCTGTTGTGAGCTGTACACATGTGACTGTGCCCTGTGTGCACTGCTGTCACCAGCTGTTGTGTGCTGTTGACATGTGACTGTGCCATGTGTGCACTGCTATCACCAGCTGTTGTGTGATGTACACATGTGACTGTGCCCTGTGTGCACTGCTGTCACCAGCTGTTGTGTGCTGTACACATGTGACTATGCCCTGTGTGCACTGCTGTCACCAGCTGTTGTGAGCTGTACACATGTGACTGTGCCTGTGTGCACTGCTGTCACCAGCTGTTGTGTGCTGTTCACATTTGACTGTGCCCTGTGTGCACTGCTGTCACCAGCTGTTGTGTGCTGTTGACATGTGACTGTGCCATGTGTGCACTGCTATCACCAGCTGTTGTGAGCTGTACACATTTGACTGTGCCCTGTGTGCACTGCTGTCACCAGCTGTTGTGTGCTGTACACATGTGACGGTGCCCTGTGTGCACTGCTATCACCAGCTGTTGTGAGCTGTACACATGTGACTGTGCCCTGTGTGCACTGCTGTCACCAGCTGTTGTGTGCTGTTGACATGTGACTGTGCCATGTGTGCACTGCTGTCACCAGCTGTTGTGTGCTGTACACATGTGACTGTGCCCTGTGTGCACTGCTGTCACCAGCTGTTGTGAGCTGTACACATGTGACTGTGCCCTGTGTGCACTGCTGTCACCAGCTGTTGTAGCTGTTCACATGTGACTGTGCCCTGGTGCACTGCTGTCACAGCTTTGTGTGCTGTAACATGTGACTGTGCCTGTGTGCATGCTGTCACCAGCTGTTGTGTGCTGTTGACATGTGACTGTGCCCTGTGTGCACTGCTGTCACCAGCTGTTGTGTGTGTACACATGTGACTATGCCTGTTTGCACTGCTGTCACACTGTTGTGAGCTGTAACATGATGTGCCCTGTGTGCACTGCTGTCACCAGCTGTTGTGTGCTGTTGACATGTGACTGTGCCATGTGTGCACTGCTATCACCAGCTGTTGTGTGATGTACACATGTGACTGTGCCCTGTGTGCACTGCTGTCACCAGCTGTTGTGTGCTGTTGACATGTGACTGTGCCTGTGTGCACTGCTATCACCAGCTGTTGTGAGCTGTACACATGTGACTGTGCCCTGTGTGCACTGCTGTCACCAGCTGTTGTGTGCTGTTGACATGTGACTGTGCCCTGTGTGCGCTGCTGTCACCAGCTGTTGTGTGCTGTACACATGTGACTGTGCCCTGTGTGCACTGCTGTCACCAGCTGTTGTGTTTCTGTTGACATGTGACTATGCCCTGTGTGCACTGCTGTCACCAGCTGTTGTGTGCTGTTACATGTGACTGTGCCCTGTGTGCACTGCTGTCACCAGCTGTTGTGTGCTGTTGACATGTGACTGTGCCCTGTGTGCACTGCTGTCACCAGCTGTTGTTGCTGTACACATGTGACTGTGCCCTGTGTGCACTGCTGTCACCACTGTTGTGTCTGTTGACATGTGACTGTGCCCTGTGTGCACTGCTGTCACCAGCTGTTGTGTGCTGTTGACATGTGACTGTGCCCTGTGTGCACTGCTGTCACCAGCTGTTGTGTGCTGTTACATGTGACTGTGCCTGTGTGCACTGCTGTCACCAGCTGTGTGTGTACCATGTAGCCATTGTGACTGTGCCCTGTGTGCACTGCTGCTGTCACGCCAGCTGTTGTGTGCTGTTCACATTGTGACTGTGCCCTGTGCTGTGTCACACTGCTTTGCTGTACATGATGCCATTGTCATGCTTAAGTGTTGTGCTGTACACATTTGACTGTGCCCTGTGTGCACTGCTGTCACCAGCTGTTGTGTGCTGTGACATGTGACTGTGCCATGTGTGCACTGCTATCACCAGCTGTTGTGAGCTGTACACATGTGACTGTGCCCTGTGTGCACTGCTGTCACCAGCTGTTGTGTGCTGTGACACATGTGTACTGTGCCCTGTGTGCACTGCTATCACCAGCTGTTGTGAGCTGTACACATGTGACTGTGCCCTGTGTGCACTGCTGTCACCAGCTGTTGTGTGCTGTTGACATGTGACTGTGCCTGTGTGCACTGCTGTCACCAGCTGTTGTGAGCTGTACACATGTGACTGTGCCCTGTGTGCACTGCTGTCACCAGCTGTTGTGGCTTGACATGTGAGTACTGTGCCCTGTGTGCACTGCTGTCACCAGCTGTTGTGTGCTGTTGACAATGTGACTTGTGCCCTGTGTGCACTGCTAGTCACCAGCTGTTGTGAGCTGTACACATGTGACTGTGCCCTGTGTGCACTGCTGTCACCAGCTGTTGTGTGCTGTTGACATGTGACTGTGCCCTGTGGTGCACTGCTATCACCAGCTGTTGTGAGCTGTACACATGTGACTGTGCCCTGTGTGCACTGCTGTCACCAGCTGTTGTGTGCTGTTGACATGTGACTGTGCCTGTTGTGCACTGCTGTCACCAGCTGTTGTGAGCTGTACACATGTGACTGTGCCCTGTGTGCACTGCTGTCACCAGCTGTTGTGTGCTGTTGACATGTGACTGTGCCCTGTGTGCACTGCTGTCACCAGCTGTTGTGTGCTGTTGACATGTGACTGTGCCATGTGTGCACTGCTATCACCAGCTGTTGTGAGCTGTACACATGTGACTGTGCCCTGTGTGCACTGCTGTCACCAGCTGTTGTGAGCTGTACACATGTGACTGTGCCCTGTGTGCACTGCTGTCACCAGCTGTAGTGTGCTGTTCACATGTGACTGTGCCCTGTGTGCACTGCTGTCACCAGCTGTTGTGTGTTGTACACATGTGACTATGCCCTGTTTGCACTGCTGTCACCAGCTGTTGTGAGCTGTACACATGTGACTGTGCCCTGTGTGCACTGCTGTCACCAGCTGTTGTGTGCTGTTGACATGTGACTGTGCCATGTGTGCACTGCTATCACCAGCTGTTGTGTGATGTACACATGTGACTGTGCCCTGTGTGCACTGCTGTCACCAGCTGTTGTGTGCTGTACACATGTGACTATGCCCTGTGTGCACTGCTGTCACCAGCTGTTGTGAGCTGTACACATGTGACTGTGCCCTGTGTGCACTGCTGTCACCAGCTGTTGTGTGCTGTTCACATTTGACTGTGCCCTGTGTGCACTGCTGTCACCAGCTGTTGTGTGCTGTTGACATGTGACTGTGCCATGTGTGCACTGCTATCACCAGCTGTTGTGAGCTGTACACATTTGACTGTGCCCTGTGTGCACTGCTGTCACCAGCTGTTGTGTGCTGTACACATGTGACGGTGCCCTGTGTGCACTGCTATCACCAGCTGTTGTGAGCTGTACACATGTGACTGTGCCCTGTGTGCACTGCTGTCACCAGCTGTTGTGTGCTGTTGACATGTGACTGTGCCATGTGTGCACTGCTGTCACCAGCTGTTGTGTGCTGTACACATGTGACTGTGCCCTGTGTGCACTGCTGTCACCAGCTGTTGTGAGCTGTACACATGTGACTGTGCCCTGTGTGCACTGCTGTCACCAGCTGTAGTGTGCTGTTCACATGTGACTGTGCCCTGTGTGCACTGCTGTCACCAGCTCTTGTGTGCTGTACACATGTGACTGTGCCCTGTGTGCACTGCTGTCACCAGCTGTTGTGTGCTGTTGACATGTGACTGTGCCCTGTGTGCACTGCTGTCACCAGCTGTTGTGTGCTGTACACATGTGACTATGCCCTGTTTGCACTGCTGTCACCAGCTGTTGTGAGCTGTACACATGTGACTGTGCCCTGTGTGCACTGCTGTCACCAGCTGTTGTGTGCTGTTGACATGTGACTGTGCCATGTGTGCACTGCTATCACCAGCTGTTGTGTGATGTACACATGTGACTGTGCCCTGTGTGCACTGCTGTCACCAGCTGTTGTGTGCTGTACACATGTGACTATGCCCTGTTTGCACTGCTGTCACCAGCTGTTGTGAGCTGTACACATGTGACTGTGCCCTGTGTGCACTGCTGTCACCAGCTGTTGTGTGCTGTTCACATTTGACTGTGCCCTGTGTGCACTGCTGTCACCAGCTGTTGTGTGCTGTTGACATGTGACTGTGCCATGTGTGCACTGCTATCACCAGCTGTTGTGAGCTGTACACATTTGACTGTGCCCTGTGTGCACTGCTGTCACCAGCTGTTGTGTGCTGTACACATGTGACTGTGCCCTGTGTGCACTGCTATCACCAGCTGTTGTGAGCTGTACACATGTGACTGTGCCCTGTGTGCACTGCTGTCACCAGCTGTTGTGTGCTGTTGACATGTGACTGTGCCATGTGTGCACTGCTATCACCAGCTGTTGTGTGATGTACACATGTGACTGTGCCCTGTGTGCACTGCTGTCACCAGCTGTTGTGTGCTGTTGACATGTGACTGTGCCCTGTGTGCACTGCCGTCACCAGCTGTTGTGTGCTGTACACATGTGACTGTGCCCTGTGTGCACTGCTGTCACCAGCTGTTGTGTGCTGTACACATGTGACTGTGCCCTGTGTGCACTGCTGTCACCAGCTGTTGTGTGCTGTTTAGCTGTGATTGTGCCCTGTGTGCACTGCTATCACCATCTTACTGTGCTGTGGGCAATGTCTTCCCGTTTGGTGATGTTGATGCCACAGCTGATGAGGTTGACCTTCACAGTGTCCCCCATGTCACAAGACAGGTCAAAGGTCATCTGTTGTTGTCACCCACAGAAGAAACAGGCCAGCATGGTCGTGCTATTGTGGCACTGTCACTATGACGTAACAGATGTGGGGCGTCGGTCTGTTGACACACCAGAAGAAGCAGATGGAGTGGATAGCGCTTTAACAATGTTCAGGAAATGTCAACATCTGATCCACAGCCAGTAAAAGCAAGAGGATGTTGGTACCAAATGGTACAATGCTGTAAGCATTCCCTTTACCTGTAAGGTCTTGGGTTTTCCCACTGTGACGTTACCTTCATATTCCATTTACTGGTTATTTTTTGGGACGAGCGTGAGTGAGACAGGAAATGTTTTTGTTGTTTGTGAGACTGACTGTGTGTACAGTGTGCTGTGTGTTTGTCTGACGTGCAGGACACAGCCTTTGATGTCGGCTGAGCTAAAATATGTATGACTGCTTGATCGAGTGATCACTGATGTTTCTCTTCCTTTTACAGTCTAAGTGATTTATGACATATTTCACACAACTGAATTTTCTTAACTTATTTTTAGGATCATTGTACTCAGGCAGGTTACCTTTGTGCTCACCTTTTTTCAGTCCCATTTTCTACACCAACTTAATGGCTACAGAAGCTGGAACAGTTTTTATAATGCGATGATGATGATGGCGATGAGGATGATAATCATGATGCTGTGGAGTTCCATTCAGGATTGAGACTGTGTAACAGGGCTGTACTCTACGCTTACTATCATAATACATCCTGGCGTCAACCAGGTCCAAGGCTGTGTCCTGCACGTCAGACAAACACACAGCACACTGTACACACAGTCAGTCTCACAAACAACAAAAACATTTCCTGTCTCACTCACGCTCGTCCCAAAAAATAACCAGTAAATGGAATATGAAGGTAACGTCACAGTGGGAAAACCCAAGACCTTACAGGTACGTGCTGTGCTGTGCTGGTCAGAAGATTTGAGCAACACCCTCAATGACGCATCGGTGAAGTGAATGAGACTCGACTGTGTGGTCCCAGTCTTCCCAATGAGCCCATAGCACGCCCAACTCTGGGTAGGAGAGTCTGTTATAGCCCAAATGTCTCACGATGATTTCTGAAGGTACTTCATTTATTTTTGGAAAGATGATTGTCGGAATATGACTAACTGTATTTTTACACATTTAAAGTCTTCAGCCATTTGTAATGTTTCATTTCAGTGGTTTTGTCCATGTGTTGTCGATAATTGCTTACAACAATGCTACATAGGGTGTGAAGTGCTTCACCAGTCAAAATGACATTGTTTAGGATGGAGAGGGGGTGAGTTAATGTTACTTGGAGGTTCATTTCATCACGGGTTTATGTTTGGGGGAATGTAAAGCAAATAATCCTTTCATGAGCTTCAGGAATTCTTTTCTGAACCTGTGGCCTGTCAGGCAGTACAGATAGAAGTTGGTAGAGTAATTGAAATAAGCGACATAGAGAATAAGTTTCTGCTGAAAGTAGGTCACGGCCACTTGATGAACATCCTGACCTTGGTGGCTGTCACGTCCTGTAGAAACAAAATCTATCAGATTGTTAACAGCCAGAGGTAAGTTGAAGACAATGAAGGACAATGACACGACCAGAGCTGTCAGAGTGATGGAGTTCACTTTTCTTTCTCTCTGACTGTGCTGTGTGTCTGTGGCAGCAAACTGGTCACCAGCGTCCTTCACTGATGTCCGTAACTTGACCACTAGCGCCATGTTGCTGACCACTAGGCACACAAAAGGCAACACAGAAAACAAGGCGATGTCGATTTTCATCCACACGCCAGTTAGAAACTGTAAGTAATCTTTCTTGAACAAACACAAACCACCCGACACTTGCCGGCCATACAGGACGTGAGAGTAGGCCAGGCTGAGAATGATGATGATGCTGATTATGATGCTCCAGGAAGTTTTTGCTGTGCACACCACATTGACACGATGTGGCCACACCACAGACATTGCTCTGTGTGCCACCATCACCACCACAAGCCACGTGGAACAGTTGGCGGAGGTGTTAATGATGAACTTTGCCAGCTTACACACAACATCGTTCAGCCCAAAAGGCTGGAACCCCGTCACCGTCACGATCCAGTCCCGGAACGGTCCTAGAACAGTAACACACAAGTCTACCACAGCTACACACAGAAAATAGCCATCCAACGCTGAACGGTTTGTTTTAAAGCGACGCAGAATGATGATTATCATGACGTTTCCAAACACACCCAGGGCACACGTGATGGGCAGACATACACGTAAGATCTGTGTCAACAGTTGCATTAATGGCAACGACATCAAGTCCCCAGTGTTAGCTGATGACGTAGACACAGCAGAGGTTACACTGGTCACACACATTGTCAGGTATGGTGTTCTATTATCCCTGTTTTTTTTACCCAAAACGCAGCTATGATTCTATAAAATGGTCTTTCTCTAACACTGGATATCACCTGACGGTTATTTCTGAATTTCAGTAATGTCCGTATTTTTCAACATCTGAATTTCATCTTGAGTTCATGATAGGATTATTTAGTCAAAAACACACGATGGTTTGTGTGAGTAGACCTGTATGGTAACAGCGGAAGTCACATATGTCAGCTGATTCATGTGAAACAGTCGTTATCAACGGCTGGAAAAATGAACTTCAGCGGTAATGTCAAATTCAGTAATACTGCTGAGGTCCAAAAAATAATCATGTAATGATTATTACTCATATCGTACTTGAAGTTGATATTACATATATCATTTATATCGTACTTGGAGTTGATATTTGTTTTTGTTGTTGTTGTTCGTCCGTCGTGATCGACGATGACCAAGGATCATCACGATTCATGTGTCCGGCTGTGACTGATGAGGCCGATTCGTGCGCGGAAGGCTCGGCCGCAGATGAGATACATGTGTTCTGCTGGATTGTAGACTTGGGAGTTGGCTCGGGATTTACGCAGCTCTCGTTTCTTTTGTGCTCCACTGATCCTGCTTTGTTCGTAGGAGGCGGCACCTTCGCCAACGCAGCTTCTCCATGATGAGCGGTCTTGTGTAAGGGCCTCCCATGTCTTGGTGTCGATACCGAAGTTTTTCAGGGACGCTTTAAGTGTGTCCTTGAAGCGCAGCTTTGGCCTTCCTCGCGAGCGTATGCCGTGTGCTAGCTCACCATAGAGCAGTCTCTTCGGGAGACGCGTGTCTTGCATACGCACGATATGTCCGGCCCATCTGAGCTGGGCTCTTCTGAGCAGGATGTGAATGCTAGTCATTCCGGCCTGATCGAGGACATCTGTGTCAGGTATTCTATCCTTCCAGGTGATATTCAGGAGCTGTCTGAGGCAGTTGATATGGAATCGGTTGAGTTTCTTGGCATGGCGCTCGTATACGGTCCATGTCTCACAGGCATACAGAAGGGTTGGCAGAAAGGCTGCCTTGTATACCTTCAGCTTGGTGGACAGTTTGATACCTCTCCTGTCCCATACCGATACCCTGAGGCGTCCGAAAGCTGAACTTGCTTTGGCAATGCGTGTGTCTACCTCAGTGTCTATGTTCACTGATCTTGAGATCGTGCTTCCGAGGTACGTAAAATTGTCCACAGCTTTCAGGGTTTCTCCCTTGACAGTGATGCTCGGTTCTGAGTACCGCTGTTGTGGTGCAGGTTGAAACATGACTTCGGTCTTCTTTGTACTGATGGTGAGTCCGAAGTTTGTGCAGGATAATGCGAATTGATCCATGCTCTACTGCATTTTTGCTTCAGTGGTGGCGTTCAGAGCGCAGTCATCGGCGAACAGGAGGTCGCGGACCCAGTCTTTTTCAACCTTGGTCTTCGCCTGAAGCCTGAGGGCATTGAGGAGCCTTCCATCTGTCCTGTGTCTGAAGCCAATGCATGTGTCATGGTCGTCATAGAATGTGTCTGAGAGCATGGCCGTAAACATCATACTGAACAGTGTTGGCGCCAGTACACAACCCTGCTTGACACCGTTCGTGACTGAGAAAGTCTCGGAGCAATCCCCGTTGTCCAACACACGTGCCTGCATGAAATTGGCGTACCATGTTGATGAACTTTGATGGGCATCCGAACTTCTCCATAATTCTCCATAGTCATTCACGGCTGACCGTGTCGAAGGCCTTTGTCAGATCAACAATGTCGAGTACAGGTCTTGGTGTTGTTCCTGACACTTTTCTTGCAAGTTGTCGTGCTGCGAATATAATGTCGATTGTCCCACGTGATTTTCTGAAGCCGCACTTTGTTTCTGGTAGGTGGCCATTTTCCAGGTGAACGATAAGGCGGTTGAGGAGGACTCTTGCAAGGATCTTCTTTTACATACTATGGTGTGAATATATGACCTTTGTTGTGATTCGCTAGGGCTTGCCTATCTAGTCTCTTCAAAATCTACATCTGGCGGACTGCGCGGAAGAAACTGCTCCTGTGGTTCAACGGGCAGAAAGGCAGATGTAGCAACTGGCCAGTGGAGACCAATAGCCAGGTGTACAGGAAAATGACCTTTGTCTTGGACAAGTGGAGTTGATATCACATATACCATTTATATCGCACTTGTAGTTAGATATTACATATACCATTTATATCGTACTTGTAGTTAGGTATCACATATACCATTTATATCGTACTTGTAGTTAGATATCACATATACCATTTATATCGTACTTGTAGTTAGATATCACATATACCATTTATATCGTACTTGTTGTTAGATATTACATATACCATTTATATCGTACTTGTTGTTAGATATCACATATACCATTTATATCGTACTTGTTGTTAGATATTACATATACCATTTATATCGTACTTGTTAGTTAGATATTACATATACCATTTATACCCTACTTGTAGTTAGATATTACATATACCATTTATATCGTACTTGTAGTTAGATATCACATATACCATTTATATCGTACTTGTTGTTAGATATCACATATACCATTTATATCGTACTTGTTGTTAGATATTACATATACCATTTATATCGTACTTGTAGTTAGATATTACATATACCTTATATCGTACTTAGTTGATTCATATACCATTTATATCGTACTTGAGTGATATCACATATACCATTTATATCGTACTTGTTGTTAGATATTCACATATACCATTTATATCGTACTTGTTGTTAGATATCACATATACCATTTATATCGTACTTGAAGTTGATATCACATATACCATTTATATCGTACTTGTAGTTAGATATCACATATACCATTTATATCGTACTTGTAGTTAGATATTACATATACCATTTATATCGTACTTGTAGTTAGATATCACATATACCATTTATATCGTACTTGTAGTTAGATATTACATATACCATTTATATCGTACTTGTGTTAGATATCACATATACCATTTATATCGTACTTGTAGTTAGATATCACATATACCATTTATATCGTACTTGTTGTTAGATATCATACCATTTAGACTGTTGATATCACTATACCATTTATATCGTACTTGTTGTTAGATATCACATATA
>JAPXFY010003324.1:15000-20000 GCA_030674185.1 Monoplex corrugatus
CAGTGCGCATATGTCTATATGTCTGTCTGTCTGTCTGTCTGTCTGTCTGTCTGTGTCTCTGTCTGTGTCTCTGTCTGTCTGTCTCTCTCTCTCTCTCTCTCTCTCTCTCTGTCTCTCTCTCTCTCTCTCACACACACACACACACACACACACAGAGAGAAACACACACACACAAACACACACGCAAACACACACACACACACACACACACAAACACACACGCAAACACACACACACACACACACACACACACACACACACACACACACACACACACACACACACACACACACCACACACACATCACACACATACACTAACATTATACTGGAAGCAGTTGTGGCGTCTGTTTATTCAATCTCGCAACTGTGTCAGACTTGCTTCTGTCTATGCCACTAAACCAGCTATAACAACATACACACATGCATACATACATGTACACACATACGTACATACACACATACACACAGACGCATACACACACAGACAAACACACACACACGCATACACACACACATACATACATTGCACACACGCATAACATACACATACACACATAGACACACAGACAGACATGCACATCACATACATACACACACATACTCTCACACACACACACACACTCACACACACACACACACACACACACACACACACACACACACACACACACACACACACACACACACACAGAGAGAGAGAGAGAGAGAGACATTGCACATACGCATTTCATACGCATACACACATAGACACACAGACAGACATGCACATCATATATATATATATATACACACACACACACACACATGCGCGCGCGCGCGCACACACACACACATACACACACATACATACATTGCACACACGCATAACATACACATACACACACACACACAGAGAGAGATGCACACCACATACATACACACACACACTCACACATACACACACATACACACACATACATACATTGCACACACGCATAACATACACATACACACAGACACACAGACAGAGATGCACATCACATACATACACACACATACTCCACACACACACACACACACACACACACACACACACACACATATATATACATACATTGCATACACGCATAACATACACATACATACATAGACACACAGACAGAAATGCACATCATGTACATACACATACATACTCTCACACACACACACACACACACACACACACACACACGCACGCACACACACACACACACACACACACACACACACACACACACACTGGGAACAGATGTGTTGGCTGCCTATTGAAGCTGGCAACTGCGTATAGAATGACTTCTTCAACGGCCCATATTTTGCAAAAGACATTTCGTATAACCCATTTCATTCCTTTGCAATCTTTCCTTAATGTTGGTGGGGGAGTTTCTTTGCTACAAATGCCTATGTAGCGCAGGTGTGATTGTGCAGTTTACCAGTTTTATACGCTTTCATTATGTGCAATTTACCAGTTTTATACACTTTCATTATGTGCAATTTACCAGTTTTATACACTTTCATTATGTGCATTTTACCAGTTTTATACGCTTTCATTATGTGCAATTTACCAGTTTTATACGCTTTCATTATGTGCAGTTTACCAGTTTTATACACTTTCATTAAATTCTTCTTGGCATCTGAAGTTTTTTTCCTCAAAAATGACTATTCTTAAACAATCCTAAGGTGTCCTTTTTCTTGGGTTCAACGTCCATAACTGTCAGATGTATATTTGAATCTCCCACACACATAGCATGGTCTGTATGGCTGGTTGGTTGCTGGCTTGCTTGGTGTTTAAGTCAGCCTCCATATAAACAACAATCATCATTATGGTAACTTACCGTACAACACATCATCCCATAATGATATGCTGATATGCTTGCTAAGGAGGGAGCCGGAGAAGAACAACCTAACAACAGCGTCAGCTACAGTGAGAAGAGGAGCATCATAAGGACGCTTTCCATACCGAGACGACACAGGGATGACTACCACCTGTTGTCTAGAGAGCAGCAAGTTGCCCTGGTGAGGTTGCGCACTGGTCACAATAGGCTGAACAGCCACGTGTACCGCAAACTGAAGCTGGCGCCCTCCCCAACCTGTCCCTGCGGTCAAGAAGACCAAACCACGGAGCATATCCTCCAAAGATGTCCCCTTCACCAGGTGGCAAGACAGGACGTGTGGCCGACAGACACTCCGCTGACAACCAAACTCCATGGCTGGAAAAGACGGCTGCATTCATCGCCCGGACTCAGATGATTGTGTAGCAGCGTACGCCAAGAAGAAGAAGAAGAAGAAGATGATCCCATAAGAACGTTAAGAACATGTACCTCACAAACACATGAGTATAGAGACACGTGGAGTAACCACACGTCAATCCATATCACCACAATAAGAACAGACCAACTGTAAGACATATATGTTAAGAAACATTGTATACAACTGACGATAGAATATCTATTTCCACATGTCAGTCTTGCAACGACAACAAAGAAAAAAATTGAAATCTTATTCAGCTTATACCTACAGGTAGACCCAGGGAGAGAATGCTGGACGGACTTGCAGAGTGGCTGGGGATGAGGAGGGTGGGGGAGATGCTAGGGGCAACGAGAGATAGAGATGGTTGGAAGTCTATGGTCGCCAACGCCATGTGGCAGGGCACCTGATGATGATGATGACCTACACCATTGATAACCTTTTTTTTTTCAATGTCTTTAGAGTGATGTAACCACTGACATATGTCTGCTATGTCACTGATGTCCTTTTGTTTCATCCTCCCATCCATTCTTTTTGTTGTTCTGTCCGTCATAATTCGTCACTGCTTTTTTCTGTGTCCATGTGTCATGCATTTTAGCCCTGATATGGCTCTAGTAGTCGGCTGGGCTATAGACAATATGAACTTCTCATGCATTCAACCAAAAGAACAAGAAAACCAATGCAAGCGCGTATTCAACAAAACAAGACAAGACAAGCGCAAATTTTCGGCCAACCGGCCTTTGTCAAGCGCGAATACACGGTCACAAACAGACCACAAACACCAAACAACGGATAATAAAAAGAGGACTAAAAACTTCCCTGCCGCCTCGTTCAGTGGATAAAAAGGGACCAAATGTCCAGTCGCACTTGTTTTTGATTCTCATGCATTCGTTATTTCTGGTTTCTCCTTTCTTTTCGTATTGTGTGAAAGTTAAAAAAAAAAGTACACCTATCTTGATAGAAACATGTCATTGATTGTCTCCCCTGAATGAGCACAGTAGCCGCAGACAGCGGTAATGGAACACGAACCCCGTGTGTTGGTTTACAACCAATGACAGGCTGTACCACTGTTGTCCTGTGGGCAGAGAATGAGCTGTCCAGGTCATAATTACTCACACTGGGCTGCGGTGCACGACTCTGTCAATTTAACAAACCAGAGGAACTTGTTAAAGTTTTCTCTTCCATTTCTGCGGACATTAGGACTTTAAGCTGCTGGTGCTAGTGCTGGTATAGTGTGTACTTGATCTGTCTCTGTCTCTGTCTCTGTCTCTCTCTCTGTCTCTGTCTATCTCTATCTCTCTCTCTCTCTCTCTCTCTCTGTCTCTGTTTTTCTTTCTCTCTCTCTCTTTCTCCCTCTGTCTCTCTCTCTCTTTCTCTGTCTCTGTCTCTCTTTTTCTCTCTCTGTCTCTCTCTCTCTGTCTCTGTCTTTCTATCTCTCTCTCTCTTTCTCTCTTTCTCATTGTCTCTCTGTCTCTCTGCCCCCCTTTCTCTCTTTTTCTCTTTCAGTCTCTCTCTGTCTCTGTCTCTTTCTCTCTCTTTCAGTCTGTCTCTGTCTCACCCTCTCTCTCTCTCTCTCTCTCTCTCTCTCTCTCTCTCAGTAACCCATTCATGCACATAAACACACATTCACGCACAGAGACACACGCACACAGACACACACACACACGCACACGCACACACACACACACACGCACACGCACATACACACACTCAGACACGCACACACACATACACACACACGCACGCACAAACACACACACACACACACACACACTCAGACACGCACACACACATATACACACACACACGCACGCACAAACTGCATTAAACTGAGAACAGTTGTAATAGTTGTGTCTGGAAGTTGGTAATGACTTTTTCTCTGGACCCTGGACCCAGCTGCCACAATCTGTTATGTAACAGACTTTTCTGGAATTCCATTTCCAGCCTTTTCATTCTGCCATTGATAGCTTTTCCACAAGTTTCCTTGGTACAAGTGGTTTAGGAACGCAGATGCGATTGTGCAGTTTATTGGTTTGGTTTTAAAGGCTTCCATTCAATTCTTCTGGGTATCTGAAAAGTTGGTCCGAAGTTAACCACTTTTCAGCAAACCCTGGGGACTCACTGCTCTTGAAATTAACCCTTTGACTCACGCACCCTGTCCACCAGCATCCTGCATTGCCAACCATGCTAGCAAAGCAAAAACAACCTTGACTCCCACACCCTGTCCACCAGCATCCTGCATTGTCAACCATGCTAGCAAAGCAAAAACTTAACCCTTTGACCCCCACACCCTATCCACCAGCTTCCTGCAAAGGGTGAAGTGTTTTGCAGTTGGTGGATAGGGTGAGGGGGTCAAAGGGTCAATTTTTTTGCAGTTGGTGGATAGGGTGAGGGGGTCAAAGGGTCAATGTTTTTGCAGTTGGTGGATAGAGTGCAGGAGTCAATAGGTTAAAGTCTACGACAACACACAGCTTTGAATTCAACAAACTGACATCAAAGTGTCCTTGGTAGTTGGTTGGTGGGTTGGTGGGTTGGTGGGTTGGTGGGTTTGGTGGGTTGGTGGGTTGGTGGGTTGGTGGGTTGGTGGGTTGGTTAGCTGCTTGTTGTTTTAGTCCTATCTTCGTTAGGAATACATCTCTAGTATTGATCTTTTCTGCACTACAAAACATGAGTCATGTTTCCATTTGCACAGCACAAACAAAACACGTTAAAAATACTGGTGGCTCTTTATATAGA
>JAPXFY010000332.1:5000-10000 GCA_030674185.1 Monoplex corrugatus
GTGATCATCACAATTCCGCTACTGACAACTGCTTAGTTCTTTCTACCCGTCTAACTTCAGCCCTTCCATCTGACCACTCTGCAATTCTCTGTTCTCTCGACATTTCTCCTCCTTCCCGTACCATGCGCACAGTGACTCGACGCAATCTCAAATCTATCGACCTCTCCACATTTTCATCTGATGCCTCCCGTCTCCTTTCTGAAAAGTCACATAACCTTGCCGATGAATTCTATACTACTCTCCACCATCTTCTGGACACTCATGCTCCAGCCACAACCCGTCTTTTACCTGACCGCCCCCTACCCCCTGGCTCACTCATGAGATCGCCTGTGCAAAACGTGCCCGCCGCAGAGCAGAGCGCCGCTGGCGCAAATCCAAACTCACTGTACACAGGCAACTTTTCCAAGCCTCTAAAACAAAAGTATCCACCCTCATTGCATCAGCAAAAACAAGCTATTTCCAAACCAAAATCCTGAATGCCTCTTCTTCAAAAGAACTCTTTACAACCATGAATCATCTCCTTGGCACACGAAAAGATTTACCTCTCCCAACAAAACATACAAATGAAGAACTCCCATCTGTATTCTCCAACTATTTCACCACCAAAATACAAACTCTTCGTGACAGGCTTGACAGGACACCCTGTCAACCATGCCCACCTGACCCTTCCTTCTCTGGCACACCTCTTACTACTTTTACCCCAGTCTCACAAGAAGAAATTCTCAACACAATCAGATCCATGTCGTTCAAAACCTGCGAACTGGATCCTCTTCCAGGTTCTGTCTACGCCGACTGTCTCCCTACTCTCCTCCCATTCATCACTGACATCATCAACACTTCTCTTCAAACTGGAACTGTCCCAGATTCTTTCAAGTCTGCTATTGTTCACCCTCTCCTCAAGAAACACAATTTAGATCCAAATGAACTGAAAAATTACCGGCCTATCTCTAATCTCTCTTTCTTGTCAAAACTCCTTGAAAAAGTCGTCCTCAACCAGCTGAACTCTCACCTGTCTGCCAACAATCTCCTCAATCCTTTCCAGTCAGCCTACTGCCAGTGCCATAGCACTGAAACTGCCCTACTACACATTCTCAACAATCTCCTCCTTGCAACTGATACTGGCAAAGTCTCTCTCCTCACACTCCTTGATCTGTCTGCAGCCTTTGATACCATTGATCATGGTATTCTCCTTTCTAGACTTCATCATACTTTTGGCATCTCTGACATTGCTCTGTCTTGGTTCACTTCATACCTATCAAACAGAAAACAAACCGTTCTCATCAATGGCACTTACTCTCAACCTGCATACCTGACCTGTGGTGTTCCACAAGGATCTGTCCTTGGCCCTGTTCTTTTCACTCTTTACACCTCCCCCTGTCCACCATCACCAACTCCCATTCTATAAAACACCACTTCTATGCTGATGACACCCAACTTCAAGACAGTGACTCACCTGATAATATACAGCGCCTGTTGACTCGCACCACTGAGTGTTACTCGGACATTAAGAACTGGATGACACACAATAGACTTCAGCTTAATGACGACAAAACAGAAGCTATCCTCATTGGCACCCGTCAGAAACTTTCTCAGCTGCCTCCTCTTTCTCTCCCATTATGTAACACATCAGTCCCAATTTCTGATTCAGCTAAAAACCTTGGTGTCTGCATTGACTCTACCCTCTCCATGAACAACTTTGTTTCTCAAACTGCCAGATCCTGCTACTATCATCTCCATCGTATAAAGCTGATCAGGAAGTATCTCTCTGTCGAAACAACTGCAAAACTCGTTCTCTCCTTCATAATGTCTCGCATTGACTATTGCAATTCACTCCTGTCTGGTCTTCCTGCCTCCACCATTCACATCCTACAGCGCATTCAAAACAATGCTGCACGCCTTGTACTCAAAAAGAAAAAAGCTGACCACATATCTCCTCTCCTGGCACAACTTCACTGGCTCCCTGTATCAAAGCGCATACAGTACAAACTAGACACCATGTGCTACAAAAGCCTCAATAACGCAGCCCCCGATTACCTGTCAAGCCTACTTGAGATCTATGTTCCCTCACGTACCCTCCGCTCTGCCTCTGATCCTCTGACTCTTCGCTTTCCACGCACTAAGCTCAATACCTATGGTCCACGAGCCTTCTCTGTTTCTGGTCCACTCTCCTGGAACAAACTTCCTCTCTCAGTCCGTCAGCAACCTACTTTTGTCTCCTTCAAGTCCGCTCTCAAAACTCACCTTTTCTCTCCTGCATAAAATCCTAACCTCACTCAACCCTCCCCTCTGCAGCCTGTCTCCGCTCGGAGGGAATCACATGGTTATAATATATAATTGTATGCTATGCTCTCTATAATTTTCCATTGCTTTTATTCTTGCTTTTATTGCTTTTATTCTTTCTCCCCATTTATAGCCATGCGTGTGTGTGTGTGTGTGTGTGTGTGTGTGTGTGTGTGTGTGTGTGTGTGTGTGTGTGTGTGTGTGTGTGTCTGTATGTGTGCGTGCGTGTGTGTGCGAGCGTGCGTGCCTGCGTGTGTGTCTGCTTCAGCGCTTAGATTTGATTTTGTCAAGATTTTGCGCTATATAAATATTGTAATTATATTATTATTATAATGATGGTGTTTGCTGATGCGGATACAGACGCTGTTATCGATAACTGTTGTTGTTGTTGTCGGTGGTGATGGTGGTGGTGGCGGTGCTGGTGGTGGTGGTATTGGTATTGGTGATGGTGTTTGCTGATGAGGTCATGAACGTTGATATTGATAACTGTTTTGGTGATGATGGTAGTAGTGGTAGTGGTAGTGGTTGCAGGATGGCGGTGGTGGTGGTGGTGGTGGTGATGGTGGTGTTGATGGTGGTAGTAGTGGTGGTGGTGGTGGTGGTGGTTATGATGATGATGTTGTTATCGTTGTTGCTGTTGCTGGCTGTGATGGTGGTTACAGTTCGTGGTGGTGAGAGTGGTGGCGGTTACGATGATTATGATGGTGGTTAGTGGCAATTACCCCAAGACCCAGACAGACTATCCCCCGAACACACACACACACACACACACACACACACACACACACACACACACACACACACACACACACATACACACACACACAAACAAACACACACACACACACACATCACACACACACATCACACACACATCACACACACACACATCACACACGCATCACACACACACATCACACACACAACACACACGCATCACACACACACACACACACACACACACACACACACACACACACACACACACACACACACAACAAACATCACACACACACAACATCACACACACACACACACACACACAAACATCACACACACACACACACACACACCCCACACACACACACACAACACACAACACACACACATCACACACACATACATCACAACACACACACATCACGACACACACACACATCACACACACACACACACACACACACCATCACACACACACACACACACACCACACACACACACACACACACACACACACACACACACACACACACCACACACATCACATCACACATACATCACAAACACACACACACAACACACCACACACACACACACACACACACACAACACACCACACACACACACCCACACACACACAAATACAGAACCACTTAGTCTGTGATCAGAGGGGCTATCACATAGTCATGATTTATCCATGCGCTGATACACTCATCTTCTTCATGGTCCCACCGACCATACAGGCCTTCTCAGTGAATTATGATTATCAAAAAAGCCACTAAATTAATATTCGTTTGTGTGGTGGTTGGTTGGTTCATTTAGTTTTAGAGTTGGTTTCTTTTGTGTGTGTGTGTGTGTGTGTGTGTGTGTGTGTGTGTGTGTGTGTGTGTGTGTGTGTGTGTGTGTGTGTGTGTGTGTGTGTGTGTGTGTGTGTGTGTGTGCGTCTGTACATACGCAGCCAACCTCACACACACACACACACACACAATATACACACGCTCACGCACATACACACACACTACCACACACACAAAAGCACACACAAACACACACACATACACAAACACACACACAACACACACAACAACACACACACAACAACCACACACACAAACACACACACAAACACACACACAAACACAAACACACACAAAACACACACACAAACACACACAAACACACACACACACACACACCACACACACACACACACACAAACATAACACACAAAACACACACAAAACACACACTACACACACACACACACACACCACACACACAAACAACACACACACAAACACACACACAAAAAACACACACACAAACAAACATGCACACACACACAAACACACACACACAAACACACACAAAAAAACACACACACACAACAAACACACACACAACACAACACACACACACAAACACACACACAAACACACACACACACACAAACAAACACACACACAACACACACACACACACAACACACACACAACAACACACAACGCACACTACAACACACACACACACACACACACACACACACACACACACACACAACACCACACACCACACCACACCACACACATAACACACCACACATATTCACACAAACACACATGCACACGCACACATATTAAACACACACACACACACACACACACACCACACGCACGCACGCACGCACGCACACACGCACACACACACATACATACATACACACACACACACAACACACACACACACACACACACACACACACACACACACACACACACACACACACACACACACACACCGTTTCGCCTAGACGGTTAAGGAGAACGATTTGAACCTGTGCGGTCAGTCCTGTCAGAGTGGAACGGACGGAATGCTACATCATCCTGTTGAAACGGATGTGAGGTGAAGGTTACTGCGAGTTCTGCTGTTTGGCTTATCAGACGTCAGAAGCAAAGACGAAGAAAAAGCACATAACTGCCACATGCTACTAGATCTCAAAC
>JAPXFY010000332.1:37500-42500 GCA_030674185.1 Monoplex corrugatus
CTGAAGGAATGTGTTTTTACAAATAGAGAATCAATTGACGATCTCCAAGAAAATAGCACAATAATGATGGACAGAATTGAAAAACTCGAAAGAAAACTGGAAGCAACTGAAAAAGAAGCAAAAGCATGTAACTTGATATTCATCAATGTAGCGGAGCAAGAATGGGAGGACGACTACGTCACAACCGAAATTATCGTAGAAGTCCTCAACGGTCACACAAGGAAACCAGACTGGTACAAAGAAGACATTGTATATGCATTTCGAATTGGAAAACCGCGCACCCACGGAAGCGGTCCTCGTCCTGTCCTGGTGCAGTTTTGTCGCTGGGCTGACAAAATGGCCATATTGAGAGATCCAGAATTAAGAGACAGCATGAGGTACAACGGAGTCAGAGTGGCCTCCGACCTCACTACCTACCAAAGGGAAATGCTCGCATTTCATCGTGGGCTTGGCAAAACAGCGTACATTCACAGGGGAAAGCTCCATGTGAGGAACAGCCAGGACACATACCACCAGAAGTACAAAAATGGCCAATACTTCCCACCAGATACTACACAGTGCATGGAAGACTGGCCTCAGGCCCATGACATTGGACGTGAAGAATACAAAAACAGTAGAGATCCACGGCCCGTAAATACACACCCGGCAAGGCTCAACTATGGACATTATAACAGAGACCACCCCACCAACCATTACGACGATTTCGTTCAGGAAATGGTCACGAACCGAAGGAAGAAGAGACAAAACACCAGGATCTCCCTTACTGACAACGAACACCAATATCAACGTCCCAGGGACGTGTCAGAGAGGAGAGGACATTCCCATACAAACCCTACCTATAACAGAGACATCGAAAGTCACAGAAGTTGGAAGAGCCCGTTTCGTTACGGTTCCAACCAGGATACCGCCACACCTGTTGTTCCTGGAGACTTTTCATATAGTGAAGTGACACAGAAGGGATGTCAGCGAGAACCGGTCATTACAGGACACAGGAGAGTGGTGTTCCTTAAAGACAGTGACAATAGACGACTCACTATTAATACAGGCAGACACCGACAAAATGATACCAACAGTTACCGCCAAGAAGGCACTGCCGTCACCCATGAAAATGTTTCACGACGAGCACGAGTCAATACCCAAATGACCCACGTTAAAGATGTTGGCAGAAAAATAACCAGAGAGGAGTGCGCACATGATCATACTGATAGAGACAGTGATGACAATAACGGTAGTGTTTCGTACCCGGACGATAATCATGGCGAGAAAGACGATAATAAAATCGATGTGACTGATGATGACTTATCAGTTGTCACAGACGAGGTTCAGGGCCAGAAGATAGTAGAAAAAGACAATACTGAAATTGAAGCACCAAATGGTATTACAGATGTAAGAGACGATGTTAGTGTCTCACAAAGTGATGCGCAAAATGATAGTGACCTTGATGATGTTAGTCGTGAAGACACTGACAAAACAATGACACAAGTCAGAACAGCACTTAGGGCTGACACAGACAGAGAGTCAGATGGACACATTGACGAGTCCACTAGGCACACGCAAGCAGCACCTGTAGAATCCCAGCAGGATTCTGCAGAGAAAGAACAGGACAGTGGTTCATGTTCACCGAAGCAGCAGCGGCCAAAACGTACTGCCCCTCCTAAAAAGAGAAGCAGACAGATGTACAACAGACAGGTCAGGCACTCAGACCAGTATTCTGGACTCTATGAAAAGAACAGCTGCTGATAGCTCAAAAGGCGATAAAAGTATGAAATGTAAGTCCAAAGCTAGCTCTAGTGGTGCCTCGGGCACTGATAAATAGGACATCGGCCGGGCCACTACAGCAAGTAGTAAAAACAAAAGAATAAGTTCTTTACCAGGATCCCAAAATGTGGACGGATCCCAAATGAGATCGTGTCCATCAGTGGTGAATTTACATGTTCATAATGTTAATAATCCACAGATTAAATTTCTCACTTATAATGTGAATGGATTATTACCGAAACTGGATGATGAGGATTTCATTAATTTCATTTCGCAGCATGATTTCATTTGTCTCACTGAGACCTTTATAGCGAATGATTTTGATTCATCTTTGTTTCAAGAGTTTGTTGTATTTACACTAAAAGCAAAGAAACTATCTCATCAAGGAAGGTATTCCGGTGGAATAATAGTTATGGTAAGAAAGACTTTAAAATCGTTTGTTAAACGAATTGAGGTTGGAAACGAAAATGCTATTATTGTTGAAATCAACAAAGATTTGTTTTCAACAAATAAACCTATAATGTTTGTATGTACATATATTCCCCCTCATGATTCCACATACTGGAATAATCAGCATGATGGGTTTGGTATGGAAGTGTTGGAACAATGTTTGTTAGATTTACAAGTTTCGCACGACGACTTTTATGTTTTGCTGACTGGTGATTTAAATGCAAGAACAGCTGATGGTAACTACTGTTCATTTGGATATGACAGTGGCAGTGTTTTAACGGACCTTTCGGTATACAGTGATTTTTTGAGACAGTCTCATGATTGCCGCACAAATGTTTTTGGAAACCAACTGCTCGAGCTATGCAGTATGTTTGACTGTATCATTTTAAATGGTCTGTGTGAACTGGACTTTGATGGTAGTTATACATACATTGGGGTTTCAGGGTCGAGTGTAGTTGACTATTTCATCGTATCGTGTGATCTGTTTTCATCAATTAAAATTGCTGCATTAGATGTTGACAGTCTCACAGAATCAGATCATTTACCGGTTATAATGAAAGTGGAGCGAAAGCTTGAAACAGGAATAAAAGCGGAGGGAAAAGTATCAAAAAATAACATCACACAAAAGTTCATATGGCAAGAAAATAAGAAAGACGATTATACAAACAAATTACAAAGTGAGCACATTCAGAGAAGACTTACATTGGCTTCGGATACTCTAGACACTAATGTAGATAAGGCTTTAACCATATTTGTTGAATGTCTCAAAGAAGCTGGTGCTTGTATGTACCGTAAGAAATGTACAGAGAAGAGAAAAAGATCTGATTGGTTTGATGGTGAATGTGAGAAAGCAAAAGCAGAAAGCAGAAAAACTCTCAAACACTACAGAAAAACAAAAGATGAGGATGATAGAGTTGTGTATTGTGAAGCACGGAAGAAGTATAAAAAATTATTAAAGAATAAAAAACAGCAGTATAATAAACAAAAAGCAGAATGCTTAGCCAGAAATATTTCAAATTCATCGCAGTTTTGGACTGAGTTAAGAAATATAGGGTATGGTACCAAAAACAAACTCACTAACAATGTAAGTATTGATGAATGGTTCAGTCATTTTAAAAACGTATTTCAAGATAACAGATCAACAAATGATGAGCGCTGCATTGTCGAAGTAGATTTAAATGAATCAACAGAACACCCATTAAATTCTAAGATAACTATAGAAGAAGTCAGAGAATCCATCAGAAAATTGAGGATAGGTAAAGCCAGTGGAATGGACGGTGTTACAGCCGAGATGTTAAAAAATGGTAACACAAATATCCATAATTTTCTTTTGAAGCTGTTTAACACTTTATTCGACCGAGGAATTTATCCTCAAGACTGGTCAAAAGCTATTATCATACCAATATTTAAGAAAGGAGATCCTGATAAAGTGGACAATTACAGGGGTGTGTCGTTATTAAGCATTGTTTCAAAATGTTACACATCAATACTCAATACTAGATTGTATGCTTGGTTAGAAAACAATAATTTAATATCAGAAAGTCAGGCAGGTTTTAGGAAAAAATATTCTACAGTGGATCAAATTTTCAGTCTGTACGCTATGGTTCAGAAAACTATGTGCAAGAAAGGTAGAAAACTATATGTTGCTTTTGTAGACTTTAAGAAAGCCTTTGATTCGGTTCAGCATGACAAACTCTTAAAGTGTATTCAAAATCAAGGAGTAAAAGGGAAGTTTTTGGCTTCGCTAAAAGCAATGTATGAATCATTATGCTCATGTATTCGGGCAAACCGGGAATTATCTGAAATATTCGATAACCCCATAGGCGTGAGACAAGGATGTGTCTTAAGCCCTACTTTATTTTCGGTATTAATAAATCAATTAGCCAATTATATGGATGAAAAGGGGCGACATGGCATCCAGTTGATGCCAGGTTCAATGGAAATATTCATTCTTCTTTTTGCAGATGATGTAGCCCTTCTGTCAACAACACCAAATGGTTTGCAAAACCAGTTAAGAGTCTTGCAGACATACTGTGCCAGCATGAAACTGGAAGTTAATCTTGAAAAAACTAAGGTTATGGTTTTCAGAAGAGGGGGCTTCTTAGGACGACATGAACAATGGTTTTACAAAGGGACAAAATTGGAAGTAGTTAGTAAATATTGTTATCTGGGGTTCAGTTTCACGACAATGATTAGCACCAAGGCCGGCACAGAACATTTGGTGACAAAAGGTAAAAAAGCAACTTTGCTATTAAACAGGACTTTTCAAAAATATAAAGACATGACTATAGAAACTTTCTTCAAGTTGTTTGATGCAAAAATTCAACCTATTTTGTTGTATTCTTCTGAGATATGGGGACTTAACAGACTCGAGCATATAGAGAAAGTACATTTGGTATCGTGCAAAAGACTGTTGGGTGTTCCAGTCAGGGCACCTAACAAGATGGTATATGGGGATTTGGGAAGATATCCTCTTTATGTCAACTCCTCAACTACCTGTCTTAGATATTGGTTTAAATTACTGGAAATGAATCCAAATAGGTTACCTTATAAGGCTTACCAAATGTTAGTGGAACTTGACAGGGCTGGGAAAGAATGCTGGGCTTCAAAAATAAGGGACATTTTGTGTGAAACGGGATTTAATATCGTGTGGCTGCAACAAGGTGTTGGTGATGTAAAAGCCTTTTTGCGTGTGTTTAAACGGAGACTTGTAGACTTATATATTCAAGAATGGTCTGGGTCACTCAGAGACAGAGATAGGTATGAAAGTTACAGATCATTTAAGACTATCT
>JAPXFY010000332.1:55000-62500 GCA_030674185.1 Monoplex corrugatus
ACACACACACATACATACAAACGCACGCACACACACACACACACACACACACACATACATACAAACGACACACACACACACACACACACACACACACACACACACACACATACATACAAACGCACACACACACACTTACATACAAACGCACACACACGAACTACACACACACAACACACATGCACACACACGCACACATACACCTACACCCACCCACCCACCCACGCATACACATACACACACACACACACACACATACATACAAACGCACACACACGCACATACATACAAACGCACACACACGCACGCACACACACATGCACACCACACACACACACACACACACACACACACACACACACACACACACACACACACACACACACCACACACACACAAACACACATATTTGCAATGCAACACCCATTTTACAAATCTTGTTTAAAATTCTCCGTGAAATAGGTGGAACCAGTACAGATTAATAGCAAAACGCTTCAGGACAATCTGGACAGGTTCCTGGGAGGTCTTTAATTGCATTATTATTCAAATGTGACAAATCTTGCAAACCTTTTTGTTTTCTTGTGATGCTCTTCCAGTTTACTTGCCTTTCCCTGTCGTGAGATTTTTAATGTATTTTTTTTTATGAAATATAAAAAAAAAACAACACACACACACAAAAAATAAAACAGATAGAAAGAAAGAAAGAAAGAAAAATGAAGGAGAAAACTAAAAAGACAACAAAGACAGACAGAAAAAAATACAAAAGAAAAAAAGAACGAAAGAATGAACGAAAGAAAAAAAACCCGAAAGAAATAACAAAAGAACGAAAGACAGACAAAAAGAAGGAAAGACAACACAGCAGAGAGAAAGACACTGATAAACAAAATGAAGGGAAAAAAGTGAAAGTGGCAACATAAAAAAAAAAAAACAAAAAGAAAAAAAAAACAGAAATGAAAAAAAAAAGATAAAAATAGATAGAGAAACCAACCAAAACAAAAGAAACAAAAGAAATGAAAAGTATGTATATATATTAAGTGTGTGTATGTGTGAGTGTGTGTGTGTGTGTGTGTGTGTGTGTGTGTGTGTGTATGTGTGTGTGTGTGTGTGTAGATAGATAGATAGATAGATAGATATATAGACAGATAGATAGATAGATAGATAGATAGATCGATAGATTGATCGATAGATAGATAGATATGTATACATGTATATACATCAAGGATACACTCACTCACACTCACAACAGACATACACACACGTATGTATATATGTATACATACATCTATACACACATACATACGTACATAACACACACACACACACATACATACATACATACATACATGCATACGTACATACATACATACATACATACATACATACACACACATATGTGTATAAATATTATATATATATATATATATATATATATATGTATGTATGTATGTATGTATGTATGTATGTATGTATGTACGTATGTATGGACGTATACACCCACTCACAACACAGCACACACACACACACACACACACACACACACACACACACTCACACACACATACACACACACACACACGCACATACACACACACACACATACACACACACATACACACACACACACACACACACATACACACACATACACACACACACACACACACATACACACACACACACACACACACACACACACACACACACACACACACACACACACACACACACACATATACGAACCAGCAGCAGCGCACTGCGTTAGCAGGTGAGACGTTGGATGACCAAGACCAGGATTTAAACCATAGTGCCAAGGACATCCACGCTGATGGTTCTGGTGCGGATTTTGCACAAGCTCTTAATGCCAAACGTGAAAAACTCAATTTGCCGCCTGCCGGTGCAAAAGAACAATGGGAGAAATTAGATGAGGAACTTGTCCTTAAGCTGAATGCGCTAATAGGGAACAGTACGCTGGAACACAAACTTGACACATACGGAGACATCATATACTCTATCTGCAGGGACACTTATGGA
The DNA here is from genome assembly GCA_030674185.1 of Monoplex corrugatus. NCBI lineage: Eukaryota > Metazoa > Mollusca > Gastropoda > Littorinimorpha > Ranellidae > Monoplex > Monoplex corrugatus. The sequence goes on from JAPXFY010000332.1 coordinate 57,032, forward strand.
GTGAAGCAGCCAAAGACAAAAACGCCTCCCCAGAAATCCAGAAGACAGCAACAGATGGAGAGCATCCGGGGGAGAAAAGGAAGCTTAAAAAGCGAATGAAAACTGCCTCAGAATTCGAGAAGCAAGGGCTCCTGGAACTCTGGAAAGATCTGAAAGCCAAACACAATGCTCTCAGCAAAGTGGAATCAGCAAGGCGAAGAAAGAGCAAAAAGAAGGTGATTCAAGATCGTTTCTTCAAAAATCCCTTTGACTTTGCAAGAAAGCTGTTTGAACAACCCAAATCAGGGACTCTCAAAGTGGGCAAGGAAACCCTAGAGCAGCATCTCAGGGAAACATATTCCGATTCTCAGCGCGAGGCATCACTTGAAATCCAGAATCTGGTTTGGCCTGCAGCGCCAGAAGGAAAATTCAATAACAAACCACCAACACTGGATGAAGTGAAGAACGTAGTAAAGAAAGCCAGAGCCAAGTCAGCACCTGGACCAAACGGAATACCATACCTGCTCTACAAGAAATGCCCAAAAGTGCTCGAGTGGCTCCACAAGATGATTCGATCAGCATGGAGGAACCAGAAGATCAGCGACCAATGGATGAGAGCTGAAGGAGTGTACATTCCGAAGGAGCAGAACTCCAGCAGCATCAACCAGTTCAGGCCAATATCATTTCTGAACGACGAGGGGAAAATCTTCTTCTCTGTTCTGGCAACAAGATTGACAAAATACCTGACTGAAAACAAGTATCTGGATGTGTCAGTCCAAAAGGGAGGCATACCAGGAATACCTGGATGCTTGGAACATGCCACGTTGATTTGGGATGCCATCCTAAAAGCAAGAACAGACAAGAGAGACATTGACGTAGTTTGGATTGATCTGGCGAATGCATATGGATCAGTTCCACACGATATGATCCAGCTGGCTCTTGAAATGTATCACATCCCAGAAAACATCCGAACAATGCTGAGGAAGTATTTCCAAGGGTTCTCAATGCGGTTCTCTACCAAAGAATACACCACGGACTGGATAGACCTAGAGGTGGGCATTGCAATGGGCTGTGTAATCTCTCCCATACTGTTCGTGTTGGCAATGGAAGTCACCTTGAAAGCTGCAATGAAGAGTTCAGGTCCAGTGAATCTGGGAGATGGATACCAGATGCCTCCTCTGAAAGCTTTCATGGATGACACAACAGTCTTGTCCACGGATGAGGAAGAGACACACCAAATCTTAAAGCAGCTGGATGAGCTGGTGGCCTCTTCAAGAATGAGGTTCAAACCAAAGAAATCCCGAAGTCTCTCACTGCGAAAAGGAAAAGTGGCAGATTCAGTCAAATTCATGGTAGCCAACCAAGCCATCCCCACTGTCACAGAAGAGCCAGTAAAAAGTCTCAGAAGATGGTATGATGACTCCCTGAAAGACACACAAAGGGGATGTGAAACCAAGCAAACAGCAGAAGAAGGCCTGAAGAAAATAGATAACTGCGGACTGCCAGGCAAATACAAAGTCTGGTGTCTACAGTTCATGCTGATACCAAAGCTGCTGTGGCCACTGCTAATCTATGACATTTGCACCAGCACAGTGGAAGCAATGGAAGCCAAAATCAACAAATACACAAGAAAATGGCTCGGTGTCCCACCTGGTCTCACTGATGTTGCATTCTACTGTCGTCAAGCAATGCTGAAGCTACCTCTCAAATCCATAGTGGAGGAATACAAAGTTGGAAAAGCAAGACTGTTGAGCATGCTGGAGGAATCGGAAGAGAATATCGTGAGATCAGTTCAGCCAAAGCTGAGAACTGGCAGAAAATGGAAAGTCCAAGAGGCTGTAAACAATGCCAAGAGAAACCTCAGCATCAAAGAAATAATTGGACACACGCAAACCAGAGACAGGGACTGGGAGCAACAAAAATGCAGTGGTGGTCCAAAGCCAAAAGGAAGGAAAAAAGAGACATGATCATACAGGAGTTGAAGAAAGAAGAAGATGTAAAAAGAGTGCAGAAAGCAGTCCAGCAAGGTCAACAGGGGCAATGGACAACATGGGACAGTGCACTCCAAAGAAGTCTCAGCTGGAACGATATGTGGCACATGGCTCCTCTAAGGATAAGCTTCCTCCTCAGATCTGTATATGACCTGCTCCCCTCGAATGCAAACTTAGTGAAATGGGGGAAATCAGATGACCCAGCATGTCCGCTCTGTCAGAAGAAACAAACGGTGGAACATGTCCTAAGCTCTTGCAAAGTAGCGCTAGCCCAAGGAAGGTATACATGGAGGCACAACTAAGTTCTGAAAGTGATCACAGACGTGGTTAGCGAAAAAACCATGACCCCAAACGCACCAATTGCTATGACAACGTTCTACAAAGCAGGAGGGAAACAGGTCTGGCCCGAAATTACTATGACAACCAGCACATTGCCAAAAGGTCTTCTGGATGGAGCAGTCGACTGGGAGTGTACAGCAGACCTCCCAGAGTGGAGAAATTACCCAGATGTCATCAGCAAGACAGGCATGAGACCAGACATCGCTCTCCACTCTGACTCCTCGAAACAAGTGATTCTGATAGAACTCACTGTGCCATACGAAAGCAGAATGGAAGAAGCACATATCTACAAGACCGAAAAATACGCCGGTCTTGCCAGCACCCTGAAGAAAGCAGGTCTGGGGTCAAAATCTTCGCCATAGAGGTCGGGGCAAGAGGGTTTGTGGGCACCTCCGCTTATGATCTCATGAAACAACTCGCCATTTCTGGGAAGAAGAGGACTAGAGCCCTTAAAGCGATGGCAGAGGCAGCAGAAAGGAGCTCAAGCTGGATCTAGGCAAGGAGGAACCAAAAGTGAACTTCATAAGGATTAAATTCCCTACAGATGATGTGTGCCCCGTTAGCACATTGGTAAAAACCGCGTACCGCAGTTCTGAAGCGCAGAATCGCCCTGGTTCGCTCCCCGGCGTGGGGAAAAAAAAAAAAAAAGACAACAGCAGAGGGGCATTCAGGAGTCATGACCTGGATGTGGCCCGGCCCCCCGAGAGTGTAAGGAGTTCAAGGCCGAAACACTTGTCTAAAGGGGGTTACTTCTCTGAAGACCTTCTGTTGTCTAGCTCTCACTAGAGTTTCTTTCTACCTGGGCAAAAAAAAATGTCTTCGGTCTTCGTCTCCACCTCTCTCTCTCTCTGTCCTCTCTCTCTCTCTCTCTCTCTCTCTCTCTCTCTCTCTCTCTCTCCTTTCTATCTCTTTTTCTGTCTGTCTCTTTCTGTCTCTGTCTGTTTGTATGTCTGTCTCTCCACGGATCATTCCCCCTTTTTCTCTCTTTGGTTGGGTAGGTCAAACATTAATGTGATTGTTTTCTAAAGGCTTTTGGGGAATTAATTTCTACTTGTTTTCTTTACCTCTTTGAGTGTGTGTGCGGTGTGTGTGTGTGTGTGTGTGTGTGTGTGTGTGTGTGTGTGTGTGTGTGTGTGTGTGTGTGCGCGTGCGTGTGTGTGTGTGTGTGTGTGTGTGTGTGTGTGTGCACGTGTGTGTATGTGTGTCTGAGTGCGCGTGTGTGTGTGTGCACGTGTGTGTATGATTGTGTGAGTGTGCGTGTGTTTTTCTTTCTTTCTCTTTCCCGTTTTAATTCAATTTTCTCTCATTCTGTCACTCCTTATTTTTTTCTTTTTCTTTTTACGTACTCGTGTTCTTTTTGTCATGAAAAAATTCATGTCATCAGCAAAAGGCAAGCAAATGTGAGTATTAATGGAAAATCGGTTTTGAAGGAGAAGAAGTAGAAGAGCAAGGAGTAGAAGAAAAAAAAGAAGAAAGCAGAAGAAAGAAACGAAAGAGGAAGAACAAGGAGAAAAAAAAAAGAGATAAGTAGAATATGACCTAGAGGAAGAAGGAAGAAGAAAAAAAAAAAAAGAGAGAGAGAGAGTCAGAGAGAGAGAGAGAGAGTGTGTGTTTAGAGAGAGAGAGAGAGAGAGTGAGAGAGAGAGAGACAGAGAGAGAGAGAGAAAGGGAGAGAGAGAATAAGAACAAACGAAAACGAAAACGAATTATGAGTAAAAGAACAAAAAAGATGTGATAGAAGAGAAAGGAAGAAGAGGAGGAGGGAAGGAGAGAAAAGGAGGGAGGAGGAGGAGAGAGAAGAAGAAGGAAGAAGGAGAAGAGAAGGAGAAGGAAGAAGAAGAAGAAAGAAGAAGAAGAGAAGAAGAGAAGAGAAGAAAAGAAGAAGGAAGAAGAAGAAGAGAAGAAGAAGAAGAAGGAAGAGAGAAGAGAGAAGAAGAAGAAGAAGAAGAAGAAGAAGAAGAAGAAGAAGAAGAAGAAGAAGAAGAAGAAGAAGAAGAAAGAAGAAGAAAGAAGAAGAAGAAGAAGAAGAAGAAGAAGAAGAAGAAGAGAAGAAGGAAGAAGAAGAAGAAGAAGAAGAAGAAGAAGAAGAAAGAAGAAGAAGAACGAAGAAGAAGAAGAAGAGAAGAAAGAAGAAGAAGAAGAAGAAGAAGAAAGAAGAAGAAGAAGAAGAAGAAGAAGAAGGAAGAAGAAGGAAGAAGAGAAGAAGAAGAAGAAGAAGAAGAAGAAGAAGAAGAAGAAGAAGAAGAAAGAAGAAGAAGAGAAGAAGAGAAGAAGAAGAAGAAAGAAGAAGAAGAAGAAGAAGAAGAAGAAGAAAAGAAGAAGAAGAAGAAGAAGAAGGAAGAAGAAGAAGAAGAAGAAGAAAGAAGAAGAATGAAGAAGGGAAAAAGAAGAAGAGAAGAAGAATGCGAAGAAGAAGAAGAAGAGAAGAAGAAGAAGAATGCAAAGAAGAAGAAGAATGCAAAGAAGAAGAAGAATGCGAAGAAGAAGAATGCGAAGAAGAATGCAAGAAGAAGAGAAGAATGCGAAAGAAGAAGATGCGAAGAAGAATGCGAAGAAGAATGCGAAGAAGAATGCGAAGAAGAATGCGAAGAAGAAGAATAAGAATGCGAAGAAAGAAGAATGCGAAGAAGAAGAAGAAGAAGAATGCGAAGAAGAAGAAGAAGAATGGAAGAAGAAATGCGAAGAAGAAGAAGAAGAAGAATGCGAAGAAGAAGAAGAAGAAGAAGAATGCGAAGAAGAATGCGAGGAAGAAGAAGAATGCGAAGAAGAAGAAGAAGAATGCAAGAAGAAGAAGAAGAATGCGAAGAAGAGAAGAAGAATGGAAGAAGAAGAAGAAAAGAAGAATGCGAAGAAGAAGAAGAAGAGAATGCAGAAGAAGAATGCGAAGAAGAAGAAGAAGAAGAAGAATGCGAAGAAGAAGAAGAAGAAGAATGCGAAGAAGAATGCGAAGAAATGCGAAGAAGAATGCGAAGAATGCGAAGAATGCGAAGAAGAAGAAGAAGAAGAAGAATGCGAAGAAGAATGCGAAGAATGCGAAGAAGAATGCGAAAGAATGCGAAAGAAAGAAGAAGAAAGAAGAAGAAGAATGCGAAGAAGAAGAAGAAGAAGAAGGAAGAAGAATGCGAAGAAGAGAAGAATGCGAAGAAGAAGAAATGCGAAG
>JAPXFY010003325.1:0-10000 GCA_030674185.1 Monoplex corrugatus
TTTGTGCCCACTAAAGATGGATGAGAACCACGTGGGCGCTAGACCCTGTCCGAATGGAAATAACTGAGTGACCAGTTGAATTATGGATGGCCTGATCTGCAGCACACCCACCTCATTAACTCGTCTCCCAAGTCACTCGAAGGAATGTTTCTTCCCCCTAGAGGGGGGGCCCCTGTGATAATATGTCCCCTCCTCGACAAAAAATGTCCTCATTTTTTTATGTAACAGTATTGGGGGAATGGGAACATGAGGAAATAAGGTACAATTCAACACATATTCTCGCACATGAATGACAGGCGATAGGAAGGTTTGGGAATAAGGAATTTTATCATAGGATTAATGGGAAATGGGATGAATCTGAACACACATGTGCATGCTGACGGCACACTGTAGCAGTCGGGATGGGCAGGTCAGGTCCAGGTAGATCTCGTTCACCAGCTGTGGTAGGCAAAGTTCTGTTTACACAGTCAAGACTCTCACACGTGTACATATGTCGTGTTTGCACTATGAGAACACCATGCACACAGAGTTCATGTCCATATGACGTATGCCGAAGGACGTCCAAAGAAACGTGGATGAGGGAGACGAACTGGTGTGTCAGCAAGCAGTCAGGCTGAAGACAAAGAAGAAATGCAGACTGCCTGTTGACCGAAGACGTGAAAGTGGCGATACATATGGCAAAGACCATGTCCAGAGTCATGCCATCACACTCTGTGTCACCCTCTATAACAGCAATGTTAATATGTGTGCGTGGATGTGTCTCGTATGCAAACTTTGACTGAATTGGTAAAATGATGGTGTGTGAAAGGAGTCCATGTGACGTTTTAGTCAGGATGGAAGATGGCTCAGGAACGTTGTTGAGCTGAGATGACTGGAGCAGAGGCCAGCAGCGGGACATTGGGATGATGAGCAGAAGTAGTTGCGTGGAATCATCCCGATAATGAAGATCAGTAGCTTATTGCACAATGTGTTCTGATTCATGGGACTTTGAGGGAATGGGATGGGAAAATTCAGCATTCAAATAAAGCAATCGCTTGTCATCCACGTCAAGAATAAGTTGACTAGGCAATGTATAGCAAAGAAACACAACTACAATATAACTGACATTTTCTGTAGTAGCATACAAAGTCTTACTATATCATACTATAGAACAAGGATATGTAACGCATAAAAGAAGGCATAAAAGAAGGCATAACATGGCATGAAAAATGCAAAATAAGAATACAAGGAAAATGCTGTTCCAGAAAAAACCAACGTAGCTTGAAAACACAATGCATGTATGGAGAAATATGTCCTGGAAACACAAGATACACATACAGAAACAGAAATGCAGGTTGAAAAAAACATCTTAATAATGTATATAACCAATACCTGAAAATACACTTCATACATGTAAGCAACCATAATAATCATTTCAGAAGAATGAATGACATGCAGCAATAGATCATTGACAGGCTGATGCTTGATATCCTTACATGATTGTACGACAAGCAGTGGTAAGCTGCACTGCACCGTGAAGTCATTATGACAATTTAAAGTCATTGCAAGGAAGCGAAAAGCTTTCATCAAAGAGAAGTGCCACTTGAACTATCAACAGAAACACTAATACACATTGCCGACTGTCATGAATAAACAAGAGTGAAGAAGTGAGTGCACCTGTAGCACGTATAATGTTCATCACATAGGAAGAAGCAGCGACTCAAGGTTTCATGTTGCCAATGTTCATTTTGCAAATTATGAAGCTCATCAGAAATGGTGTACACACAATAATTAGCTTATAGCACTTGAATACACATGGTCGAAGCACGCTGAAAAAGTAAATGAAGTAACATAAAGTGGCATGTGTCCTTGGTACGGGGTAGGGTATAACAAGTCTTGCAAACTTGTAACAGAGCTCAAATGAGGTTCATCATACCAATTTTGTTTTATGGCATATTACTACACGATCAGCAAATGAATGACAATGAAATAGAACATGTTGGTCTTATGAAGCTAAAGTTCACAATCAACTGAACAATGTGATAATCGTTAGTAGGGTTAGTACGATTAGGAAAAAAAATTCAACACATGCGTTGTTGTACGCAATAGACACCAGTGTAGTTCTCAGAAGCAGGAGAAGAACACTGGGAGACAAAAATGATACGGTGCCGTATGACGTTTAATAACATGAACTGATACCTTGGATAAGAGATAATACGATGCGATACGAAATGATACAAGATGATGCTGTATGATTAGATTATAACATACGACACGTACTGTGATACCAGAGGATGAGAGGACAATATATGATACGCAATGATAAAAATGATACCCCGGGGTTGCATGAAAATAAATGAGTAGAAGAATAACGTGGTGAACATGTAATGAACGCAGATACAAAATATGCACATGAACGTTTTATGAACGCAAGGTTAAAAATGAACGCAGAATTTGCATTGAGCAGAAATGCTTAAGGAGCATAAGAATGAAATCATGCAAGGAATACAAAAGGGTGTGAATGAAATGAATGAGCTCTAGAGCGCGAGCAATCATTCTGAGGACGGTGTCGCTATAGTAACGACTGTATACCGTAACGAATGAGGATGAACGCAAAGGGGTAAGATAGGGACAGCAGGGCACTGGCCCTTGCAACGGATTTCCATTGCGATAATGCTCAGAAGAGTATGGAAACGTTGAACATACTATGTAACGGTTGATGAAATACATCTTAATATTTAATCACGAACGATTAAATTAACGGTCCGGAGTTTAAGGCGGCACAAACGACCGGATCGATGGCCGTCATACAACCGAATATCAAGAACTGGAGTGAAATCATGATGGTCACAGGGTTATACGGCAGATTTTCCTGCAACAAAGGAAACACATTAATACCAGAACATACAGAATATAAAGAAAACATTGAGTTATCTGGAAAATGCAATGCTCGGTAACAATCCAATATTTAGAGCTATCGTAATAGCTCTGAAGAGAGTGTTGGCGACTTCAAATAAACATCACATTTACAGATCTCTGACGTCGTGTGTCACACGACGTGAATTGATAGGTTCTCAAAGACGGACAAGTACGGGTGCGTACACTGTTAGGTCCTCAAGCACAGTATCATGTGATGAGTAGTACATGTTTTAACAGACAATATTGAGGTGGCCCTCACCTCACTCTCTCGTGTACGACCCGAAACACGCATTCTGGGGTACAGGAAGTAATATGAGGCCGCCAACACGTGACCCAAGACGTATGCAAAATAACATGAAGCAAAAAACAGCATGAACAGTACGCGGTATGAGGCATTGAGGCATAATGCTATTGCATACAAACCATAGAAAATATGAAGAATGTGCTTTTAATTATCAATGAATAACTACTGAGACAGTGAGACAACATACCCAGTGTAAGACATATCAGTTATGAACATTAGTGGACAACACGATCAACAGACAGGGAGACTACCAGTGTTAAGCCTCTGTGCTGACCGACGGATTTATGACTAATATACCAATGCCGTAAAATATGAGAAGAAAATAATTCACCTGGCAACATGTGCACCTGTTACCATTAGTCCAAAGTGTATCGTCCACAGAGGTGGATTCCAATGTAAACTACACAGACTGCATGGGAATGTTTTCTCTCTACTATGGCCATTACCACTGTCACCATGCTGACCAAACAAAGCATAGGAACAATATGAACGACCATCCGTGCGGCTGAGGGAGACGTGAAAACAATCAAACTAACGTCACTGGGCAGCGATAAGGTACACAGGTCGATCGTAGATACCAAAGCAGACATTGTATCATAATGACTCAGTATACGTATGTGTACAAAGTAAACATGGTATTCGTAATCCAGTGGCCATACTAAGCAGACCAAAACCATTCGTATAAGTGGTTTACATGATATAATAAGGTGAATATTAATAGAATGTAAACGGGCCTAAGTGTGAAGACACAACACACAGGACACATAAGAAGTGAGTGGCATCATTGACCAAGCAGACTATCGTCGGCGATTTCGGCCTTTGGCAGTCTTATGAACGTGAAAGTCGCGAATGAGTTCCGCTGGTATGTGTGACTCTGGCTCCCACGTTGTGGTTTTGTAACCCTGCCACTTGATTCTGTAGTGGCGGACTTTGTTAATGACCTTGCTAGCAAGGATCTTTTCTACAAAGTACATCTTATTGTCTGACTGATTCTCACGTTGTTCCTCAGAAGTAGAGGGGCTAGCAACAGCAGGTTCTGTTTGACTGAGATGGTCTGGCTGAGGCTGTGAAACAGTGATAGGCTCTGTACCAGTAGTAGTCTGTCCCGGCTGAGTGGACCCAGTGTTGTCCATGTCCCCTGTCTGCACTGGCTCATGCAGTGGGTTAGTGGGTCTGTCTTCAGGGGAATGATAGGGTCTCAAGCGCATCGCATTGATTGGCGATTTGAGCAGCTTGTTGTTCTGGCAATGACGGAGCACAAACACATTGTTAGACAGGATTTTGGTAATGTAATATGGTCCGTCATATTTTTGCTGCAGTTTTGCAGAGACCCCTGGGATCCTGTGTGAACACTGCACCAGAACGCGTTGACCTTCTTTATACTGAGGGGGACGGGCTTTCCCATCATACTGGGTTTTATAGCGCTGCTGGGCTTTTTGAATGTTTTCGCTGGCCAGTTTTTTTGTAAGCTCTGCATTCTGGATGATATCTTCCATACATGTCTGTGCAGAGGCTGGAAGATCATCAGAACGTAAAGCTGTGTCAATAGGAAGTCTACACTCTTGTTTGAACAAAACAAAGAAAGGCGAAAATAGTGTAGATTCCGTAGAAGGCACAGTACGAAGTGCGGCAGCAATACCAGGCAGCAGAGAAGGCCAGTTGTGTGGGTTGTTAGCACAGTGTGCCCTGATAGACTGAGCGATAGTGGAGTTTGTTCGCTCACATGTGGCATTGGTTTGGGGATGGTAGCTGCTGGTGTGCAAACGAGTGATCTGAAAGATTTTGCACACCTCAGTGACCACTTTGGACAAAAAGTTTTGTCCCCTGTCTGACAGTAAGTGGTCAGGAGCACCATAACGACAGATGATGGTCTCGTACAAATGCCAGGCAATGGTAGAGGCTGTTGCATCCTTCAATGGAATCAGTTCCACCCACTTACTGAACGAACAAACAAACAACAGAATGTACTTGTAGCCTTCTTTGCCTGGTGAAAGTGGACCTAAGATGTCACAATGCCACCTAGAAAACAGCTTATTTGGGGCTACAGGCAAGGGGGTTAACTGCGGGTTTTGAGGATGGATAACCCGTTTTGCTTTTTGACAAGCCTCACACGACTTTACATACTCCAAGATGTCAGAGTACATACCGATCCAGAAATACCTCAGCCTGACTGACTGGTAGGTACGTTCAGTGGCAAAGTGACCGCCCAACAGAGAATCATGAAACGACAGCAGGATATCATTTCTCAGTTCAAAAGGAACCACTAACTGTCTGACCATGCGTTCAGTTCTATGACCGTGACCACGTGGATAGTACAGATGGTACAAAATGCCGTTAGACATCAGATAGTCTTGACTCTCCAGGATGAGACGACGAGCAATCTTATCATCCTGGGAAAGCTGACCGTTTTCCAAGTAGTCAATAAAAGGACGACACTGGGGGTCAGCCAGCTGCATTTGCCGTAGGTCTGTATCATCGACCTTGTCTACCTGACAGACAACCATCTCTCTCTCACTCACCGTATTGCTCCATCCAGACGATGTGCTGGTGGGCGTGGTGGCGGGGAGAGGTGAGGTGGGGTCAACGATGGTAGGTGAATGAGTCAGTTTGCTTACGACTGGTTCCCCGGCCAGGGGTGGGATGGTAGGGAGAGACTGACCCGCCGGTGAAGTCACCTGCGGTGCTGACCTGCCCTTCAAGGTCGGTGTGGGCGGGTCGTAGTCAGGCGGTGGCCTGTCACTGACAGCGTGAGGCATACGGCTGAGTGCATCAGCGTTATTGTGCACCCTGCCTGGTTTGTGCACAATGTCATAGTCATAACCCTGTAGAAAAAGAGCCCAACGTCCCAAACGACCCGTGGGATCTTTAACATTCTGCAAGAATTTTGTGGCAGAATGGTCGGTGTACACTAGAAATTTGGCATGGGAGAGATACACCTTGAAGTGACGAATACCATCTACGAGAGCCAGGGTCTCTTTTTCCGTAATTCCGTAACGGAGTTCCGCACCTCGTAATGCGCGACCGCCATAAGCAATGACTCGTTCTCTGCCATGTTCATCTCTCTGGCCGAGCACATAGCCAATGGCTTGTTTGCTTGCGTCAGTGTATAGAATGAACTGACGAGAGAAATCCGGGTAGGCCAGAATTGGAGTAGTGGTAAGGGCAGTTTTCAGCGTCTGAAAAGCTTGTTCTGCTTTGTCGTTCCATTCAAATTTTGAATCATTTTTCAAAAGGGCATTGAGTGGGGCAGCTATGGCTGAGAAGTTCTTGACAAAGCGCCTGTAGTAATTTGCTAGACCCAAAAATGAACGAACATCATGCTGCGACTGGGGAGTGGGGAAATTTTTGACAAGTTCCACTTTGGCTGGATCCACAGAAACACCTTCTTTTGAGACAATGTGGCCTAGATAGTGAACTTTAGCAGCTGCGAAATGACATTTGCTAGGCTTCAGTTTGAGACCTGCTTTCCTGATCCTATCAAAGATACATGATAGATGAGACAGGTGTTCCTCAAAGTTCTTAGACAAACAAAGAATGTCATCAATGAATACCAGACAGATTTTGAAAGTAAGTCCTGCAAGGACTGTGTTCATTAATGATTGGAAAGATCCTGGGCACCTTGTAATCCAAAGGCCATTCTGTTCCAAGCAAACGACCCAAAATGTGTGGTAAAGGTCGATTTTTCTTGTGACTGAGCGTCAAGAGGAATTTGCCAGAATCCAGAGAACAAATCTAGAGTGGAAAATATTGTGGACTGACCCGTGATGTCAAGAGCGTCCTCCAGTCTGGGCAGTGGGAAATGTATCGGTTTTGTGACTTTGTTTAATTTACGGTAATCTACCGCAAAGCGATACGTACCGTCTTTCTTTTTCACCAATACAACTGGGGAGGACCATGGTGAAGTGGATGGCCTGATAACCCCATGGTCAAGCATTTCATTCACTTGTCTCTCTATCTCAGCATTGAGGGCGGGGGCTGTACGGTATGGTCTTTGTTTGATGGGCGCAGCATCCCCTGTATCGATGGTATGGGACATGAGATGTGTTTCCCCCAATTCTGACACGTCGGCAGCGAATATATCTCTGTTTTGTGCCAGAAAAAGGGTCAAGTTTTCCTTTTGCTCAGCAGTAAGATCAGCATCTTCGAAATTAATCCCTAAGTCATTAAGCATGGCTTGTGCCTGGGGAAGTTGTTGAGAAGTTGAGTCGGTGGTGGCGGACATGATCTGAGCTGATTGGTCGGACAGTTCCCCTAGTACTTCTGAAATGTCTTCAAAATGCCCTAAAATATCCTGAGGTCGAAGTTTAACTGGGGACGAAAATGTATTACGCACGGTACACATAGTCTGGCTATTCTGCAGTGTAACCAAGGTCCTTGCAGCAATCACTTTCTTGTCGGACAGTAGCGCTTGTGAGGGCTCAATAATACCAGTGGTGTGATCACTTTTTGACACAACTCGCACAGGTAGCAATACCTCAGAGTGGGGGGCAATAACTGTCGTCTTGAGCACCTGTACAGGTGAGCTGTCTGGCCTATCTTTGAGCAGTGGAATGGCAGTAAATCCATTATACAGTTGCAGCTGGTGCTTAGCAAAGTTCAAGGAAGCTTGATGAGAGGTCAGAAAATCAATCCCTAATATGAGGGGACACGTTAGTTGTTCGATCACAATGAAAGGTTGTGATACCTGTAAACCTGAAACTTTAAAGGAAAGATCAATTTTGCCTGTTACTCTAACAGGAATACCACCAACACCTTTGATCAAAGGAAGAGAACACGCCTGCATAGAAACAACACGTTGATCAACAAGGACATCAGCGAGGTGTTTGCTAATACAGGACACATCAGCACCAGTGTCTATCAGAGCTACATATGACTGATTTTTAAGGCAAAGCCTGATCTTACTGCAGTTGGCAAAGGAACGGATGTGAGGGATGGAGAGGGATTTCTGTGACTTTGGTCTTTTGCCTTTCCTTGTCCTGTCAATCTTACGAGATGTAAAAGTACGGGGAATCCCCTGTTTAGCACGACGGAAACAATGACGTGCTAAGTGTCCATCTTTATGGCAGTACTGACATCGTGCATGACGAAACCTACATGTGTAGCGGGGATGATCACCCCCACATGATTTACACGGGAAGTAACGATCTGAAGGAAATGAACTTGACCGTTGTTGCTTGTTATTCGTCCGTAACAGCCGCCGCCTGAAGAGCGAGCCATGTTTGCTCGGTTTTCCTGCAGGTGGGCAGTGCCACCTTTGCGTACCTGAAGAACAGTACTGTGACTGAAGTTGGCGGTGGGGCTGTGTCTGTCTACGTGACATACTAGAAATTTCATCTTGCAGTTTATCCAGCTGAGTCTCCAGGGTGGCAACATTTATCTCTACCCGGTCATCAACATTATCAGTAAAGGTAGCCGCGGTACGGGCAAGGTCGAACGCATCTTCAAAGGTGTGAGGGTTGCGTGACATAACAAATTTAGATAACGAGGGTCGGAGACCACTGACAATCGTTTCCATTATATCTTTTGAGTCTTTATCTAGTTGTTGGCCCTGGTAGCGCATAGAATCAAAATATTCTTCGACTGACTGATGGGGAAGTTGCTTTCTCTCCCGAAACTGCTTGGCACGAATCCATTTTGTGGAGTCATGAGGCCTGTATCTCTTTGAAAGAGTATCAGTGATAGTGTGGTAAGAAGAAACCTGCTCTGAACTTAAACTATAGAACCAGATTTGGGCTTGATCCTTAAGGAAAAGAGGTAGGAGATGGGCTTTCTGATCATCTGTCAACACATGGAGGAGGGTGTAAGACTCGAACGTTTTGAGCCATAGATCGATATCTTGAGAAGGTTGGCCTGTGAATGGTTCAGGAATAAACTGATCAGGAATGTGGACGGTTGTGGCCTTAAACATATGTGGCCCTAGAACAAAATTACTGTCTGTATCCATTACTGAACCCTTGTGACTGAATGAACAGATATACAACCCTCAAGGTCTGTGACTATCTTTTGTCACTAGGTACGCGCGTAAGACAAGCAACCAGTGGAAAAACAAATAGAACGAGAATTCGTCATCAAAACTGCACAATATCGAAGAAAGAATGAGACTAGTGGCATCATAGCCAATAATAGAACATCCTTGCCCAACAATCATCTGATGAGACTAGTAGCATCATAGCCAATAATAGAACATTCTTGCCCAACAATCATCTGATGAGACTAGTAGCATCATAGCCAATAATAGAACATCCTTGCCCAACAACCATATGATGAGACTAGTAGCATCATAGCCAATAATAGAACATTCTTGCCCAACAATCATCTGATGAGACTAGTAGCATCATAGCCAATAATAGAACATCCTTGCCCAACAACCATATGATGAGACTAGTAGCATCATAGCCAATAATAGAACATCCTTGCCCCACAATCATCTGATGAGACTAGTAGCATCATAGCCAATAATAGAACATCCTTGCCCCACAATCATCTGATGAGACTAGTAGCATCATAGCCAATAATAGAACATCCTTGCCCAACAGTCATCTGTAACTTGTCTCAACACTGTATCCAAACACTAAGGCGTTAATAAATGAACAAATAGGCTGTTGACTGTGCGAAGACC
The DNA here is from genome assembly GCA_030674185.1 of Monoplex corrugatus. Lineage (NCBI taxonomy): Eukaryota > Metazoa > Mollusca > Gastropoda > Littorinimorpha > Ranellidae > Monoplex > Monoplex corrugatus. The sequence goes on from JAPXFY010003325.1 coordinate 9,822, forward strand.
GAGTCGTCAAAAGCCGTGTTTACAAACCACACACACGAGTGACCAGAATGGGCAACAGATAATGAATGACTCTGAGAGGGTGGGAGGGTGGGGAGTGAGGGAAGGAGGGGGGCTGTAGGCGTAACATGCTACGGTCAAGGTAGGCCCAAACCTCACAACTGACACGCGCTGGAGATAAG
>JAPXFY010003325.1:15000-22257 GCA_030674185.1 Monoplex corrugatus
CACACACACACACACACACACACACACTGTGACATGTGTTGACAGTAAACAGCGTGCGGATAACAGCACGGCATGATATTCGTTTAAATGATAACTGATTGCTGTTCACTGTGATATGTATATATACTGTAGTCAGTTGAGAATCAGACAGCGATGAGTAAAGACGTAGAAGCATTGCCCTGTCTTCCGAGTTGGCTGTAGAAAGAACGAAACACACACACACACACACACTACACATACACACACAATACACATACACATACACGCACACACAGAGTACACACAAACACACACACACACACACTCACAAACACATACACACACACATACACACACACAAACACACACACACACACACTCATACACGTACACACAAGAATACAACCAACAGAGTCTAACCCTACATACACATAGATCTAATGACATTAACATATACACACACAAGTAATAATAATAATAATAATAATTACAATATTTATATACCACAAAATCTTGATAAAATCAAATCTAAGCGCTGAAACACACACACACGCACGCACGCACACACACGCACGCACGCACACACACACACACACACACACACACACACACACACACACACACACACACACACACACACACGCATGGCTATAAATGGGGAGAAAGAATAAAAGCAATGGAAAATTATAGAGAGCATATTATATACAATTATATATTACAATGTGATTCCCCTCCGAGTGGAGACAGGCTGCAGAGGGGGTTGAGTGAGGTCAGGATTTTATGCAGAGGAGAAAAGGTGAGTTTTGAGAGCGGACTTGAAGGAGACAAAAGTAGGTTGCTGACGGACAGAGAGAGGAAGTTTGTTCCAGGAAAGTGGACCAGAAACAGAGAAGGCTCGTGGACCATAGGTATTGAGTTTAGTGCGTGGAAAGCGAAAAGTCAGAGGATCGGAGGCAGAGCGGAGGGTACGTGAGGGAACATAGATCTCAAGTAGATTTGACAGGTAATCGGGGGCTGCGTTATTGAGGCTTTTGTAGCACATGGTGTCTAGTTTGTAGTTAACACGTAAAGGCTAATAAGAAATTATTCTGGCCAAGCATTCAAAGAATTCTGTTTCACTGATAGTGAACTGTGGTAGCCCAAAATAAATAACGGGAAAAAAATGGTTTTGATTATGTCATAATGATAATAATGTAATCATCATAAACCTAATCATCATCACCATCATCACCATCATCGTTATCACCGCCATCATCATCATCACCATCATCATCATCATTACCACCACCACAATCATCACCACCACCATTATCATCATCATCATCATCATCATCATAACAATAATAATAATAATAACACTAATGGCAGCAATAACGATAATTGATAATACGATAATGGCAATAACAATTACAACTTAGCAAGTTAAGAAACACCACGTGGGTGCTGAGTGGGACCTGGAAAACCAATGCCTTGCCACTCTCCGAACAACCACCTCCCAAGCTCTCGATAGTCATTTCATCAAGCAAAGAGGGGGGGGGGGGGGGGGCTGCCCATGCGTTGCATGGCCCATACAGACCCAGTCATCAGTTATCTTGTCTACAAACCGAATGGCAAGGTGGGGAGATGACAAGTCCTGGGACATAGCCACACAATGCACACCATCCAGGTTCAGCCCAACGTCCGGACCAAGAGAGAATGGAAGAGCCCTATCTGGCCCCAATATGGTCTTCATCGCTCTTTCAGGCAGCCTGTCTACCACCAATTTGCATAGCTGTCAGCTCCGTCCCCTCACTATAGTCTTGACAGTTAGTAGTGGGAAGCTCCCAAAGTTGCCTTACTTCAACCACAATAACAATTACAGTGATAATAATCACATTCATCACCATCATGTGCGCTGCCGCGTGACGTTGGCGAACATGGCCCTTCACACAAATCTATCCCCTGTCGCTGCAAGTACATCTCCCACTCTCTCTGACTTCAGTCACCCTGCAAGTCCATCCAATACTTTCTCCCTGGGTCTACCTGGTGTTCTCTTTACTTCCTGCTCCCCTGTTGTGACTAGTGCTCTAATTAGAAGTCCCCTTTCCTCGTAAAATGTCCTATAAATGTTGCTTGTCTTTTCCTAATCTTTATTAATGATCTTCATGTTTCTGCCTCCTTCAAGACTGTCTCGTTTATTTTCTTTGCTGTCCATGAAACTCTCAACATTCTTCCTAGAAACGACATTTCATTTGCCTCATTTTGTTCTGACTCTGTGTGTTAAATGTCCACGCCTCACAACCGTACAACTGTATCGGTTCTATCTAACATTTCAGAACTCTCTTCCTGATGTGGATTGATAGGCATTTGTTGGTAAGAACGCTTTTCATCTTCTTGAATGCTGTTTTGGTTTGGCCGATTCTACTGGCTATTTCTGACGTGCATGACCAGTCCCAGATATTTAAATTTACCAACTTGTCTCAAAGTTGTGCCATTTGCTGTTATTCTGCATGAGGAGGTTTCTTGCTTTTTACTGATTAACAGGGCTTCAGTTTTCTTGCTATTTGGCTCCAGCCCTTTATTTTTGCTTTCTATTATATTCACAAGATTGTGTAGGTATTTTTCTATCATTTTCTGCAGTTAGCTAGGTGTCGTCTGCGTATGTTTAACGCATGTTGTTTGTCAATGTTCTGCAACCTCTATCCCAGGGCATTCTTCTAGGTTTCTCATGATGGTTTCGTTGTAAAGTGAAAACACATCTGGTGACAGAATAGAACCCTGCCTGACCCCTCTTTTGATATTTTGGAAAGAGCTTATATCGTTTTCTATTCTCATTGCTGCTGTTTATTCCCAATATAGATTTCTGATTATTCTCAGATCTTTTCAATCAGTATTGAGCCTTTCTAGTTAGTTGATCAGTTATTCATGTCTTACCCGATCAAAAGTCTTAGTATAATCAACAAAGCATATAAATCCTTATTCAATTCTACTGACCTCTCTATGATAATTCTTGGGCTGCATATGGAATTAATAGTTCCTTTCCTTTCCACAACTCCACACTGTTCTTCTGCTATTTCTCTTTTGATTCTGTTCCTCGTCCTCATCATGATTATTCGTAATAGGATTTCTGTTATATGACTCATCAAGCTGATTGTATGATGGAGTTCGCATTCTATAGCCCCTGTTTTCTTTGGAATTGCTATAAAATTGATTTTGACATGCCTTTGGAGATTTTTCCACTGTCATATATTTCATTAAGGAGGACTGTTACTTTTTCAATACCGAATTCTTCTAGGGCCTCAATCATTTCTGTAGTAATATTGTCTGGTCCTGGGGCTTTTCCCGGTTTTATCTTTTTCAATGCTGCTCTAACTTCTTATTTCATTATGGATGGTCCTTCTGCGTTCTTTCTTGTAATGTGTTCTTTATTTCTGTCATTGCTAAAATGTTTTTTAATGTACTCTCCCCATCTGTCTAATATTTTGTCATTTTCCATGATAAGCGTACTATCTTTCGGTTGTAAGCATCCAGTTCGTGTGCATGTCTTTTTCCTGTGGGCAATTTCTTTAATGTTTCTGTGCACAATAATAATTATACTACTACTACTACTACTAATTAGTAATAATTGCATTATTTATATAGCGCAAAAGCTTGATAAAGATCAAATCTAAGCGCTGAACATACACATACGCATACTCTGAGGATCTGTTTCCACAGAAATGATAATGATAACAAAAGTACTCATTATTATTATTATTATTATCAGCAGCATCAGCAGCAGCATTAGCATCATCATCATCATCATCATCACCATCACCATCATCATCAACAGCATTATCATCAAAGAAATAGGATGGAAGCAGGGAGAATTTTTATAATATAATTAAAGGACATAACTGTTGAGAATTATCTCCCATGCTGTATAGAACTTCTCAAATCTAACACAGTTTGCGCTACCCATTCAACTAGCATAGAAGCAGATACAAGGTACAAAAACACTAAGCTCAGAACACTGCTCATAGAAGCAGATACAAAGTACAAAAACAGTAAGCTCAGAGCTTACTGTTTTTGTACTTTGTATCTGCTTCTATGCTAGCTGAATGGGTAGCGCAAACTGTGTTAGAGTTGAGAAGTTCTATACAACATGGGAGATAATTCTCAACAGTTATGTCGTTTGATAGCTATAGCATCATCAAGTTGTAATATTACCAGACAACCAGCTAATCGCTTCAAAGACACAAGAGGAGCATATGTTTCAGCTAACAAACATTTTTCTTTGTTTCTTGTGCATGTTTTACATGTCTATCATCATTTTTTATACTTTATGAACATGGTAGGTATATTTCCTATTTGCTACAGTAATGTTAAAAAGCGAACCAAATGCTGCTTTTTGTTTTGGTCTTTTAAGAGAGCCTTTGTTTCCATAGTACTGTAAGGACACAGTTTATTGAGCAGCCCGCGTTAAACGGAAAAAGTGATACAATCACACCTACAGTCTAGCTTTTTCTGAATAGTTCCAAAACACCAGGAGAAATTACAAGTCAAATGATGATAATGAAGTCTTCTATCGATCAGACGTATGAGAAGGCATACTGGTCTCCAGCGCCTGGTATGGGTCTCCATGTTGGATAGTGTAGTGTCCCTTGGATCATCTACATCATAATAAATACTGTCATGTCTGACCCAGATCCACACAGATACTACAACTCCTTTCCAAGCTCCAGTTAACTTTAGAATAAAACTTAAATTAATTGTATAAATCTATGCCTTTAAAAGGTAAATGAAGTATTCCCAATGTCACTTATCTTGTTTAGTACTTGTACACTTGAATTTGAAATCAAGAACTACTGAAGACTTTTCACAGTTCTGAAGCAATCAATAGATCTAAATAAACACGAATATTTCACAAAGGAAAATTAATTGTTTGTCATTAAACACATTATTAAACATAATAACATTCACATGTATCCTGCTCCCCTCACAACTTATGGTTGTTGATTTTTCTATCTAGATTCTGTTGACATTCAGTTGAAAACACCACACAGAACTATTCATCTTGTATGTATGTGTGTGTGTGTGTGTGTGTGTGTGTGTGTGTGTGTGTGTGTGTGTGTGTGTGTGTATGTGTGTGTGTGTGTGTGTGTGTGTGTGTGTATGTGTGTGTGTGTGTGTATGTGTATGTGTGTGTGTGTGTATGTATGTGTGTGTGTGTGTGTGTGTGTGTGTGTGTGTGTGTGGGGTGTGTGTGTGTGTGTGTGTGTTGTGTGTGTTTACTTTACAGATTAAGTTTATCAGGTTTCACAATTGGACGTCCAGATCATGAAAACTGCTGTCTGCAACGTGAAGGAGTAGCAGTTGGGTTGATGGTGTGGGGTTGAGGTTGACCGTCTGTTGCAGTTTTGCTGATTCTCTTGCATCAACTGTCGCTGCTGAATCACCAAACCAGGATCAGATGTCTCCTGTGGCACTGAGACACTGGGTGTCAGTCTTTCCCAACTGATTCTCTTGTATCAACTGTCGCTGAACACTAAACCAGGATCAGATGTCTCCTGTGGCACTGAGACACTGGGTGTCAGTCTTTCCCAGCTCAGCACTTGTGGCCTTGGAGTGACAGGTGTGTTGTCATTTCTTGTTGATGGCGTACTGATGATTGCAGTTCGATTGCGCTTGACGACCCCTTGTGGTGTTTTGATGAGGTAAGATCGTGGACTCGTGGTTGTTGTGTTTTGATGAGGTAAGATCGGGGACTCGTGGTTGTTGTGTTTTGATGAGGTAAGATCGGGGACTCGTGGTTGTTGTGTTTTGATGAGGTAAGATCGGGGACTCGTGGTTGTTGCAATGACTTCACCAGGATGTTGCATGTCACGAATCCAGACAAGATCTCCTGTTTTGAGGAATGGGAATTCTTTTGCAGCATGGCGATGGTTGTAGTTCAAGCGTTGGTTTTCCTTGTTGGCTGCTTCCTTTTGAGGATACCTTCATAGTCAGGGGTGAACGGTTTGAGAGTCTGTGGAAACTCTGGGATTTTGGTCTGGAGTTTTCGGCCCTCAAGTTCTGCTGGGGATGAGCCGTTTTGCCGGGGAGTTGCCCTGTGCATGAGAAGGGCCATGTAAGTGTCTTCATTCATTTTTAGCAGCTGTTTTATGGTCCTAACTGGTCGTTCGGTTTCTCCGTTTGCTTGTGGATGTTTCGGTGAGCTGGTCACATGTGTGAATCCATACTTTTTGGCGAATTCCGCAAATTCATAACTTGCAAACTGTAGACCATTGTCAGAAACAACAATATCAGGTATTCCTTGTGCAGCAAAAATGCTTTTCACTTGATTCACCACAGCAGCACTTGTGAGTTTGTGGAGAAGCTTTACCTCTATCCACCTGGAGTGATAGTCCACAATGAGCAGGTAGGTTCTTTCATACAGCTGTAGAAGATCCATTCCAAACCTAGACCATAGATGATCAGTAAAACCTGGGGGTAGAACTAGAAGTGGTTCTTTCTGCTCCTGCTGATGAACGGCACGGTTAGAGCACTTGTTCACCATTTCTTCAATGTCTGATGAGATGTGAAGCCACCAGATGGAAGAACATGCCAGAGTACGGGATTTTGTGATCCCGAGGTGTCCCTCATGAAGGTGGTTTAGGATATCCAGCCTCATATATCTAGGGATGACAAAGCGATCATCGAACAGGAGGAGGTCGTGGACGATGGTTAGATGTTCCCGACTGAGCCAGTATTGTTTTAGGACTGGGTTTTCTAGCAGATAGACAGGCCAGCCGTTTGTGCAATATTCTCAGACTTGCTGTACTACATCTTCAAGTTTTTGTGCTTCACGAATTTCTTGCAGCCTCTTTGTTGTTGATGATGATGATGATGATGATGATGATGATGATGATATTATTATTATTATTATTACAGTTTTGTTATTATTATTATTATTCGTCGTCGTCGGCCTCTTTACATCTCAGGAGATGATAGTCTGCACCAGGAGGCGTTTTGGTCATGACGTGCACTTTCTGCTGTGGCTATGAAGGCCGATTCTTGAGTGGCAATCTCTGTCACATCTGCCACAAATAAATTGAGTCGGTATTGTCTGGTTTTTGGAACGTTGCTTGCGAAGAGCCCTTTTCTCATCTGCGCTTTCTGCTCTCCTCCTCTCCGCATTCACAACGCCTTGCTGAACGGCTGTCCGCCACGCTGCCCTGTCTTCCGCCAGAGTCTCCCAAGAACCTGGGTCAATCCCTGAGCTTCTGAGGTCCCTTTTGCATGCGTCTACAAAGCGTAGCTGTGGGCGTCCTGGAGTTC
>JAPXFY010003326.1:0-15000 GCA_030674185.1 Monoplex corrugatus
GTTTCTCCACTGACTGACATGTGCAAGATGGGCAAGAACATGACAGATCAGTGTTTTTTTTTTCTAACATTCTTCAGTTTCGCACTATTAGAGTTATCTGCTTTACAACAGTATTAGGGATACGTGTAATAATATCCTTTTAAAGAGCACCATTCCTTATGCATTTGCAATGTGCCGATATACTTTTCAAGATATATATATACATGTACAATATATATTATGTATATACATATATATATATATACATAGATATATGTATATATATGTGTGTGTATATATATATTATCTGTGTATATATATATATTGGTTATAATAACCACAATTCCTACTTTATCTTGCAAGCCAGATGTTTATTCAATCTGATTGACCTCTCTATGATAGTTCGCATTAATAGTTCCATTCCCATGTTTTCTTTCGAACAGCAATGAAAATTGATTTTGACATATCTTTGGGGATTTTTCCGATGTCATAAGTTTCATATAGGAGGACTGTCATTTCATTTTAATATCGAATTCCTCCAGAGCTTCAATCATCTCTGTAGTAATATCGTCTGGTCCTGGGGCTTTTCCTGGTTTCATCTTTTCAATGCTGCTCTAACTTCATCTTTCATTATAATGCCATATACACCCTAAAAAACATCACTGAGAGGTCAGTCGAGTTTAATAAGGATTTATATTTATGCTTTGTGATTATACAGAGGCTTTCGATTGGGTAAGACAAAGAATTGATCAACCAAATAGACAGATTAATACTGATGGAAAAGTTCTACAAATGCTCTGAATATGCATTGGGAACAAACAGCTGCGATGAGAATAGTTAACGATATAAGCTCTTTCCAAAATATCAAAACAAGAGTCAGACAAGGTTGTGTTTTGTCACCACATCTGTTTTCACTTTACAGCAAAAAACATCACGAAAAACCTAGAAGAACGCCCTTGATTAAAGGTTGGGGATAAACAACATTCGCTATACAGATGACACTGTGCTTATCACAGAAAGTGAGAAAGACCTAAAAAATATTGTGAATATGATAGAAATAGAAAGCAAAAATAAAGGGATGGACCTAAATAGCAAGAAGATTTAAGTTACGATAATCAGTGAAAAAAACATGAAATCCCCTTATGCAAAATAATAGCAAGCAGTACAACTTTGAGACAGGTTGATAAGTTTAAATATCTTAAAACGATCATCTCAGGAGACGGCAGATCTACATCAGAAACAGCCAGCAGAACTGGCCGAACCAAAACAGCATTCAAGAAGATGAAAAGCATTCTTACCAACAAATGCCTATCAATTAACACCAGGAACAAAATTCTTGAGTGTTAGGTAGAACCGATAATGTTATACGGTTGTAAGGCATGGACAGTCAACACGCAAAGCCAGAACGAGATTGAGGAAACCAAGATGTGGTTTCTAAGAAGATGTTGAGAGTTCAATGGACAGCAAGGAAAACAAATGAGACAGTCTTGATGGAGGCAGACACAAGACGATGATTGACAAAAAAGATTAGGAAAATACAGGCAACATTTATAGGCCATTTTATGAGGAAAAGGAATTAGAGCGCCTGGTAACAACAAGAAAGCTGGAGGGAAAGAAAGCTCCAGGTAGACCCAGGGAGAAAATATTGGATGGAATTGCAAAGTGGCTGAGAACAAAGAGGGTGGAAGATGTGCTTGCGGCAACAAAGGAAGCAAAGCCATGTGGCAGGGCACATGATGATGATTATATATATATATATATATATATATATATATATATATATATATATGTATATATACATATGTATATATGTATGTATATATATATATGTATATATGTATGTATGTATGCATATGTGTATGTGTGTATGTGTGTGTGTGTGTGTGTGTGCGTGTGTATGTATGGGTGTGTGTGTGTATGGGTGTGTGTGTGTGTGTGTGTGTGTGTGTGTGTGTGTTTCTGGTTCGTGTTTACTTGAACGCTGGCAGTTACTTTGATTCAGATTACTGTTTTTACGAAACAAAACGCTAGGAAAACCACGCAAGGCACCTCGAATTACACGATTTTGCTTTTTAATATCCTAAATTTGTTTTCTTATATGTCATTACGTCTGTGATTTTTCTCATTTTATTTTCATTTTTTTGAAAAAAGATGAGCTGGAACATATTTGTCTGGAGAATTTGAAGCATTTTCAAAAAAAGACATGAAGAGATTTTTTTTCTAAAACTGTGTTACAGAAATGACACTCAAAAGCATAGTGTTGTCAAGTTGTTTCTAAAATCAAAAGACTTTCACATTTTATGTGCAATGCAGCGTTTAGCTTTGGAAAGAGCAACATGCAAAGATAACATTACAGCACCAATTTACTGACAAAAAATAGCAATGCTAGAATAATTCAGCTGATGGTTTTACCTGTGTGAGAGCATAAATGAATTGTACGAGTCTGTGTGTGTATAATGCAGAGCGTCATATATGAAGCATACGTGTCGGTTAATTGCTGAAAATATGTTGACTATCCCCAGCACGTTAAACAACGAAAACTGTTATTTTGTAAGTAATTCAAAACATAATCCACTAATTTTTCTGAAGAACAAACACAACAGTACAATCTTTCTGATCTGTGTGGGAACAGAAAACCTCCAGACACCGAAAAGTAAATACATAATTGAAAGCTCCACACTCACGTCATGATTTAAAGTGAAATGTAAACATGAACCTAAAGGAACATAAAATCAACTGAACAGCACTCAGCATATGAGGTTAGTGACTGGGATGCAACGTATTTGTGAGAATGTTTGCAATCAGTATGAAAGGAACACAACTGCAGAGCATCATAATATTGACTGCTAGACAATAACTCAAGTCACTTGTCAGTGAAGAAAATATTTTTGTTGCTTCTCGCACTATAACTGTATCACGACTTTAATCATTTGTGTAATTCCCTGTACGCCATAACATTGTTTGTACCAGTTTGTTCGTCATGGTAACCCACACACCATGTCATAAATCATGGATGTTCACTGTACTATTCAAAACATTTTCTCGTAATTTATGGCATGATTTCAGCTTGAAGAAAAGGCTTGTGTTTTCAGAGGCAGAGGAAGGAGGGGGATGGATGTGGGTCTAGCATATGCTCTCTCAGAAAACAAATCATATTCATTTGTCAGGAGACAATCTGTGTATGTGTGTGTTCGTGTGTATTTGTGTGTGTGTTCGTGTGTGTATATGTGTGTGTTTTTGTGTGTGTGTGTGTGTGTGTGTGTGTGTGTGTGTGTGTGTGTGTGTGTGTGTGTGTGTGTGTGCGTGTGTGTTTGTGTGTGTGTATATTTGTGTATGTGTGTGTGTATATTTGTGTATGTGTGTGTGTGTGTTTGTGTGAACAAGTCATGCTTTTATTAATGATTTAGAATGCTTCTGTCAGTAGATCTTGAAACTCCTGGTAAGTAAAGATGAATAAAATTCAGCAGAGTATGTGACTTACCAACATAATCTGGACTGGTATAAACGTAACTCCAGACGGTCTAAACATTTTATACAAATAGAGCGAGCGAGGCCAACATTTACATGGGAAAATCAATGAGTACGTTCTTGTTTTCCATGTTTGCTCTGTTTGCTGCCTGACGATTCTCTCGTTGAAAGTGAAAAGCAACGAAGTAAAAGAGACAAATAGAACATAAAATGATGGATTTTATATGGTATGTGATAGGTAGGCTTACCAAAGTATGGCAGTGTTAGGTTGGTTGAAGATGTGAAATAGGAACATCCTATCTGAAGAAGGTGATGAGAATGTAGGGTTTTGCTATAACTGCTGAAACATTGAAAGCGCAGACCATCATCACCGATAGCAGTAAATGAAGATTGAGTGTTACGCGTTTCCCATTTGACAATGTGTGACAAAGTAACATATTGGCGTCAATTTTTTTTCTGAGTGTGCACTCAGCAACCTTTCTACACAAGTCAGATTCTCTGATTACATTGAGTTTCTACAAATCCAGCCTAAGTGAAGAATTGACTGAGGAAGATTGGTCCTAAGGCAAGCCAGTGTGAATCTTTCTGAGCACTTTCTTCTGTGGACAACTTGCACACGCTCGCAACACAACCTACACAGCACAACACAACTAGGTCATTTGATATAATTTAGGTCGCATGTCAGTGTCATCTATTCAAAACAGTCAGCCACGTCACAATCTGTTGGAAGAGTCTTGATTCGTCAAAGTGAGATAATCTACTGTTTCAACAGGAAGAACTAGAATGACCACCAAATACACATCTCTGTAAAACTAAAAACACTTCAAACAGTGTGCTGAATCCTTCAAAAACATTGCCACGTGAACTGTTGGCTCTCGTGGACATGAAAATGGATGGAATATTGATATTCATATCACAGAAGTTTCGTTTCTGAGTTAGATAGATGGGGTGAATTTATTGTCATTAAACAGTTTTGATTTGCCTGCCTGTGCCTGGTACACATCACACGAGAGCTGTGCTATCTGCTCAGACAGTTTTTGACATATGCACCAACTTTTTCAGGTATGTGCATACCCCTTTAGATGGAGTAAATCAGCAAGAGAGTCATGACTTCTGCCTTACTCCATGTATAAATGCGCTACCAGCCGTACGCCATGCTCTGCTTGATTTTATGAGGGAAACATCCATGAATTTTAGTACTATATTTTTGCCATTTCCACAGTGATAACAGTAACAACACATCATGTTTATATAGCGCACAGTGCATAATACATATTAAAGGGTAGATATACCACACATAAAAATACATGCAAACTCACATACCAAACACACACACACACACACACACACACACAGACACACACACAGAGACACACACACAAGACATACACACACACACACACACACACACAAACACAAACACACACACAGCAAGATACACATATTCATACAGAAACAAACACAGCTACAAGAGGATGCCCAAACAATCCAGAAGGCAGTCCAAAAAGCCAACAAGGGCAATGGTCAGCGTGGCGAAATTCACTCTAAACACACGTCTCAGTTGGAATGACATGTGGCATGTGGCACCTCTCAAGATCACCTTCATCCTCAGTACTGTATATGGCCTCCTGCCTCAATGCAAGTCTGGTAAAAAAAAAGCGAAAATCTGATGAACTATATGGCCGGGCTGTCAGGACAAACAGTGCACGTCTGTTCATTTGTGCTGTGGGCAAGGCTATTTAGATGCTGCCTGACCTGACTCTTTGACCCTTGCCCTGACCTAGTTCCTGGCATTCAACGCTGGTCCTGAGCACGCCTTATTTGTGTTTACTAAAATTGGCCTGTGTAGCTCTAGTTGTGTATAGATCCATATCTGTCGGCCTCACTCACGAATTTTGCAATTTCACACAAAAAGACTGTCAATCCAAAATCAACTAGCACAGTATAAAAATACACAAAATGAAAAGATTCTTACATGCACATAAATTAACACAAAACGAAATGAACCAAATGGGCAGTATCCAAAACGGCCCAACGAAGCACCGCGCTCTGTGAGAGTGACCCACTTCCGCCTGTACAGCGCGCTTCAATAGACATAAAGCTGGCTCGTGCTCAACCAGTTCTTTTCACTGGCACCCTGCAGCTTTGCTGCATGCCGAGTACCATGATCATAACCAGCCTTGCCATAACTAAACAGCCACAGTAACGACCGTGAGTAGAGCATGTTCTGAGCTCAAGATAAGTAACACTAACTGTGAGAATGTACACATGGAGACACGATCAAATGTTTACATAGATCACACAAACACAAGGGAGAAAAACCACGCTAACAAAAGCTCCAGTAACCTTATACACTGCAGGAGGCAGCACACTATGCCTGCAAAAGCTGTGTCATCTAGAGTATGGAAAGGGGATCTGTTGGATAGAGTGCAAGACAGGGAATGCACAGCAGATCTCATGGAATGAAGGAAACAAACACAAATCATCAGCAAGAGGACCAAGTGCAGAACTCCACTCCCATCCCTCAAAGCAGACTAAAATCACTGTGCCCTATGACAGTAGAATGGAGGCAGCTCATTTATAGACAAAAATATGACAATGTAGTCTGCAAATTGAGCAAATACAGCTTAGCCCACAACATAGATGTTGGAGCAAGGGGGATATGGATGGGTAGTAGCCACATCTGCTTGTGATCTAATGAAACTATTTTCAATTTTTGAGAAGGAAAGAACCAAAGATGTAAAGACAATGGCAGAAACAGCTGAAAGGAGTTCCAGCTGGATGTGGTCAAAGAGGAACAAAAGTGAACTCCATAAGTCTTAAGATTCCCCAACATACAACAGATGTAGCTGGTTGTCTTGTGGTTATATTCGGGAAAAGAGAAGGCTACGAAATAATCCATGCACCAACATCCGCAAGTACTCAGGAAGACATCAACAACCTCTAAGAAGTACTGGACATGGCCAAAGCCCAGTCTAAATCACAAGAAGTTACAGTAATAATGGGAGATTTGAATGCTAAAGTGGGACAGGATAGGGTGGAGGATATAGTTGGACCTCATGGCCTTGGTACACAAAATGAAAGGGGAGGGAAATTTGTAGAATGGGCACAGATGAATAGGTTCATAGTATGGAATACCTGGTTTGAGCAGCCTAATAAAAGAAAATGGACTTGGATTAGTCCAGGAAATAATACCAAAAATCAAATTGACTATATCCTGATTAATAAAAGATCTAGAAATTCTTTATTGTCAGCAAAAACACTACCAGGCGCAGAATGCAACAGTGACCACAATCCTGTAGTGGAAACATTTAGGCTGAAATTAAAGAAAACGAAACAGACCAAAAGCAACATCAAACTAAATCTTGGACTCTTAAAGACAGATGAAGTGATACGTAAAAAAGTTAACGTACATGTTCAAAACAAATTTAGTGATCTGGAAGACGTTAGTGACAGTGAGGAACAATGGACAAAGTTGAGAAATTCGATAAATGAAGCTTATGAAGAAATCCCTTCAGTAGATAGAAAAGCAAAAAATGAACTGGATGACAAACGAAATTTTAGGCTTGATGGAGGAATGGAGGAAGGCAAAGAGAAACGAGGAGATGTACAGGAAAATAAACAAAGAAATGAGGAATAGGTGCAATGAAGATAAGGAAGCTTGGCTGAAAACAAAATGCGAAGAAATAGAAGTCCGACGCAAAACGGATCCTCAGGGTATGTACAGACGAATTGAAGAAATTGTCCACAGGAAAAATACATGCACATCAACTGGTTGCTTAAAATCGAAAAATGGTACGCTTCTCATGGAAAAAACAAATATATTAGACAGATGGGGAGAGTACATTTAAGATCTTTTTGAAGATGACAGAAACAAAGAACACATTATAAGAAAGAACTTTGAAGGATCACCCATAATGAAAGATGAAGTTAGAGCAGCACTGAAAAAGATGAAACCAGGAAAAGCCCCAGGACCAGACAACATTACTACAGAGATGATCGAAGCCCTGGAGGAATTTGGTATTGACAAAATTACAGTCCTCCTGAATGGAATTTATGACACTGGAAAAATCCCCAAAGATATGTCAAAATCAATTTTCATTGCACTTCCAGAGAAGACAGGGGCTATAGAAAGCGAACTCCAACACACAATCAGTTTGATGAGTCATGTAACAAAAATCCTATTAAGAATAATCATGATGAGGACAAGGAATAGAATCAAAAAAGAAATAGCAGATGAACAGTGTGTATTTGTGGAAAGGAAAGGAACTATTAATGCCATATGCATTCTAAGAACTATCATAGAGAGGTCAATCGAGGTAAATAAGGATTTATAATTATGCTTTGTTGATTATACCAAGGCTTTCGATCGGGTAAGACATGAAGAATTGATCAACCAACTGGAGAGACTCAATGTTGATGGAAAAGATCTACGAATAATCAGAAATATGTATTGGGAACAAACAGCTGCAATGAGAATAGAAAACGATATAAGCTCTTTACAAAACATCAAAAGAGGAGTCAGACAGGATTGTGTTTTGTCACCAGATCTATTTTCACTTTACAGCGAAAACTCAATGAGAAACGTAGAGAAGACCAGACCCTGGATTAAAGGTTGGAAGAAAAATGATTCGCAACATTCGGTACGCAAATGACTCCCATGCTGATAGCAGAAAATGAAAGGGAGCTACAAACCCTTGTGAATATTCTAGAAATAGAAAGCAAAGGTAAGGGGTTGGAACTAAACAGCAGGAAGACTGAAGTCATGGTGATCAGTAAAAAACATGAAATCCCCTCATGCAAAATAACGCAAATGGCACAATCTTGAGACAGGTTGATAAGTTTAAATACCTGGGAACGATGATTTCACCAGATGGCAGATGCACATCCAAAATAGCTGGCAGAATCGGCCGAGCCAAAACAACATTCAAGAAGATGAAAAGCATTCTTATCAACAAATGCCTATCAATGAACACGAGGAAGCGAGTTCTTGAATGTTATGTAGAACCAATACGGTTATACGGTTGTGTGGCGTAGACAGTCAACAAGCAAAGCTAGAACAAAATTGAGGCAGCCAAGATATGGTTTCTGAGAAGAATGTTGATAGTTCCATGGACAGCAAAGAAAACAAACGAGACAGTCTTGGTGGAAGCAGACACAAGAAGATAATTCATACGGAATATTAGGAAAAGACAGGCAACATTTATAGGCCATTTCGTGAGGAAAGGACAACTGGAGCACCTGGTCGCAACGAGAAAGCTGGAGGGAAAGAGGGCACCAGGTAGACCCAGGGAGAGGATATTAGACGAACTTGCAGAGTGGCTGAAGACAAAGAGGGTAGAAGAGATGCTTGAGGCAACAAGAGATAGAGACAGATGGAAGTCCATGATCTCCAACGCCATACGGCAGGGCACCTGATGATGATGATGATTATTATTATTATTAGAGCAACACGATTTCAAAAGACATTTGGAAGATTTTGTTTAAAGATATAAGCATATCAAAACTAAGTAACTGCTATCATTGAACCTTGTTGCATTCCGATTGTGAACAATCATGGAGTAGGAAAACTTGCTGCCACTCTTATTTGAATAGTTCTGGTGGCTAGACTTATAATGAGTTAACCGATTAAACATATTGCCAGACAAACTGGTAGTTTTCAGTAGGTACAATACATATGTATACAAAACGTGACCAGAGATGTTTCTTATGTCAAGGAAAGAAGGTAAAAGACATTCTATATGCAAACTGTTGTATGGTTTGAGTTGTCAGTTTAACGGCGTATAGAACTGTTGAAATTAATTTCCTAAAGCCTGACTGGTTTACTGGAATGACTTTTATTCTTTCACAGTGAAGTAAAATTCTGTTTAAGACCAATCTTTCCGTAAGTTTCTCGAATGGGACGTCAGAGCAATACGTCTGTGTTTTTGTTTTTTCGTGTTGTTTGTATAATTTGCTGCTTTAAAATTGGTATATAACAACAGAATATTTGCTAGATTTGTGGCACGTTTCTGCTAATTCATCATTCCCAAATTTTCTACATTTTCTTGAAGATGATTAATCATTTTATTTGAAACTACATCGACGTCTTCCAAACATCTTTTGTTGTTTGGAGATTTTGTGTTTTTAGCATTTCTGTAGTGACTGGAGAATTAAATCATAGGTATGGATCAGTGTAGATTGGACAGTTATATTCTATTTCTCTGTAATGTAGAAGACAAATCTTTTTACTTTACTGTTTTCAGCACACACATACACAATGTTTTCTACTTTAAACTTGTCTGAAGGAAACTTGTAACACGTATCAATCATTACTGGACACAACGGTAAGTTGATTCCATTTTTCATTTCTCTCATGTTTGTTCAGTCTTTATGGAAATCCTCATAATCAGAAAATCTTTTTGATTAGTATGATGTCCAATGTTTTACTGTATTTTTTCATTTTTCATTTTTATATGATCTTCAGTTTTTCTGTTTTTGACGTAGTTCTTACATTTCCCTTTTTGTACTGAGCTGCTTTTCCACAAGTGTCTGTCTACCAAACATTCTGTAAGTAGTTGCTGGGCTTAAAAGCTTTAAGTCTTGGAAATGGTACATCTGCAGCAACTAAAACAGTCTACACTTTCCCTATCATAAAATTTGTAATTTTGATCAGTAAGATCATTTTGAAATAAAGACCAGTTTGTGTATGTGTAATTAAATGTTGGAATTATGTCAGGAGTGTTTTTTTAATCGGGATGTATTCATTAACTGTTATTAGTGTGATGATTACTTCCTCAAGTATCTTTGTGAGTTACCTAGGAACATGATGGAAAAATGAGATATATCCGCCATGGAACCAGCAACACAAATACGACTCTGATGACGAAATAGTGAAGGCCAAAAGAAATCCAGGCAGACCACCCACTTCCTATATAAACAACATTGCCAACATCAGCATTTTAAAGGTCTACGAAGTAGCACAGAAAAGTCAAGACTGGAATAACTAGAAGAGAAGCAGCGTCTATTGTCGAACGGATGACGGAGATGGAACTAGTTGTGGTGATATTATTGTCAAGTCAATGACCGTCATCTGAATTTATGGCTGAGAAACCGTCCACAACGGCTCTCCCAGCATGGAAAATGTTAAAAGTCTCATTTTGATGTTGATTATACAGACGCCACAAAAAGATAACAAAAAAGTCAAAATTACTGCAGCAAAAGTACACGTCAATGAAGAATACTGAAACCATCCCCATATTTCTTCCAATGAATTGGTCCTAGAAAATATAAATGCAGGAGCAATTTTCCCATATCTAAAGTAGAAAAAGCATATTTCATTGTGGCAAATGTATTCTTCTTTACAGTTGAATCTGTCGTCATTATGCAAGTGCTAGATTGTTTCGAAAACATACAGCCTGTTTTCTTCAAAGTAGCGTCCTTTGTTGAGTTAAAATCTGTACTACATGTCTTACTGTCTTATCACACAGAAATGAGACAGGATTTAGTAACTGAGGTGAATCATATTATACATTGCTTAAGAATTAAAGACACGTGTGTCAGTGTCTGCTGGTTGACTTTTCATGTAGATATTCACAGTAATAGATCAGTTGGAACAGCTGAGAAGGGTTCACACAAGTCTGAAAAATCTATAATATTGCATGTTCACACTTCAGTGAAAGACGACTACAACTCGCCAGATTTAGCATTTTAGGCACAATATTCTTAACGTGTAAATAAAACGTCAACCTTCTTTAGGACGTATATAAACGTAATTGTAGTACACTTCTCCATATCATGTGAAATCCGTTTAAACTGTTCATTTTCTTACCTGATTAAATGATTTGAAAACAATAATATTGTAAAACTATGGAATGTATTTGTGCCTAACAATTCACACTGCATTATTGTTTGGTTTGGTTTTTCTGCAAAAGGAGTGCATTCTTTTCTAGCAAAAGAAAATTTACTCACACAAAACATAACCTGAGACACATTTTAAGGATAAAGATCAGACCGAATTTTGTTTGTTGAAATATCAGAATCATTGGTATATGGTCTTGTTTATGCATAACTTTAAACTTAAAGTGTTTGTGCTTTAGTGATACTTTTTCGTTAACAATTATTGTTATCAGTGGCAGATATCAACTCCATTTGTCTACTCACCCAGGTCTCATTTCTATGTTTTCGTATCTTCATTTTAAACTTTTTGTCTCTTGTGCTCTGTCTTCCCTCCAGTTTCCACTTCTACTGTTTTGCTATTTCTGTTTGTTTGTTTGTTTGTTCATTTGTAATGTTCCCTGTTTAATAAAGATCACAACGAAAAGACGTTGAACGAAAAAACGAACACACGCATTATAAATCATCATGAGTAAGAACATGACAATTTCACAAAATACAACAACACAGCCTCATAAATCACCGAAGCAAAGTCATGCTGCGAGTCATCTTAAATAGACTAAAACCACAGGCAGAGAAAATCATCGCCGAAGAGCAAGCCTTTTTCAGGCCAGATCGCAGCACAACGGAACAAATCTTCAACTTCAGAATCCTTATGGAAAAGTATCTCCAACACCAACAGGAGCTCTACCATGTGTTTGTCGATTTTAAGAAGGCATTCAACAGAGTCTGGCACGAGGCCTTGTGGGCAAACATGAAGCTGTACAACATCAACGCCAACTTAATCAGTCATAGAGAACCTCTACAATAAAGCCAACAGCGCAGTCTTCTTCAACAACAATATTGGAGAATGGTTCCGGACGACAGTCGGAGTACGCCAAGGCTGTCTACTATCCCCTACTCTCTTCAATATCTTCCTAGAAAATATTATGACAGAGGCACTCGAGGAACATAAAGGAACAGTCAGCATTGGAGGTAGAAACATCACTAACCTACGTTTTGCAGATGACATTGACGGCCTTGCCGGAAAAAAACAAGAGTTAATCAACCTAATGGACCGTCTTGGAAAGACGTCCTCTGATTATGGCATGGAAATCAGCGCCGAGAAAACGAAAATAATGACTAATCACAACAACCACTTTATGGCTGATGTAATGGTCAATAACCAAAAACTCCAAAGTGTGCCCAGTTTCAAATACCTTGGATCAGTCGTGTCAGATGAGGGATCTAAGACCGAATTACTTTCCAGAATAGCCCAGACCACAGCCGCAGTGACCAAGCTCAGAACCATATGGAACAACAGTAACATCGCCACCAGCTCAAAGATCAGACTGATGCGTTCCCTGGTCATGTCAATATTCTTGTACGCTTGCGAATTATAGACCTTAACAGCAGATACATAAAGAAGAATCAGGGCGGTTGAAATGAGATACTTTCGTAAACTTCTCGGCGTCACATACAGAGATCGCATTACGAATGACGAAGTCAAAAGAAGAATTCAAAATGAAATCGGGCCTTACACTGACCTCCTGACCTTAGTAAGACGACGCAAACTAACATGGTATGGACACATCACTCGATCATCCAGCCTTGCCAATATTTGATTGTGGATGGGCCTGGAACTGAGGGATACCCCAAGGAAAGCGGAGAGCCGGGAGGAGTGGAGAAAGGTTGTTGTCAAATCTTCGGAGGCGCCCTGACGGACGGCCAGTCTAAGGGATCGGTGACGGTGACGCTGACGGTGAAAAATTACTGCTAGTAATGGTGGTGCAATGTTGTAAGTAGCAGTAGAGACATCAAAGTATAATAGATGATGGCATGATGGCTCCATCAATCTCGACAATGTCTATACCCATTTGAAGACTCAAGTGGATATGAACCAATCCCAGCTGTGGCTGAACAAGCCAGTTCTTATGTGGCAGCCCTCAACACAGCTGCCATATATAAAGGCTGATTGCTGTGACAGTGTGGTTACTGTTATATTTTTTCTTCTCTCTTTTGAGCTGTTGAAGTCTGCCTATCCTAAGTAGAATGATTGATTTACCACTTGCAAGGTGTGATCGTCAATACTGATACTGGGGTCTTCACTAATGTTCTGCCCCATGATCTCTGTCTTGTTTGGAATGATGATGAGGT
Organism: Monoplex corrugatus; assembly: GCA_030674185.1. Taxonomy (NCBI): domain Eukaryota; kingdom Metazoa; phylum Mollusca; class Gastropoda; order Littorinimorpha; family Ranellidae; genus Monoplex; species Monoplex corrugatus. Next base: position 13,459 of record JAPXFY010003326.1, read on the forward strand.
CTGACACTTCGCAAACATATGCTAGGGACCTGACTTGCCTCTGGAGATGGGGCTATGTATGAGATGTCAAAGCAGTTTCATCAGAGAAGAGTATATCCCAGATAAGGACTTGATATACTTAGATCTTTGATCTAAAGCGTGCACACACCTTGAGAAAAGTCTCCAACCAGACAGCCAGTGTGACTGCTATAAGGAAGGTGGGACTATTGTCATGGTGTTTGCTTAAGACAACTTCAGAAGAAGTACCAAGAACACAACACTAACCTGAACCCCACTTCGTCAATCTGACCAAAGCCAACGTCACTTGCCAGTAGAGAGGGTCTTTGGCGAAACATCGTGCAACAACTAGACGATGGCATGTTAGCCACACTTCAAAACATAGAGAGACCTCAAAGCCATACTACGTCTCCAATGGAGTGAAACAAAGTTGTGTTTTTGCCCCCACCCTTTTCAGTCCCATGTTCTCAGCCATGCTGACAGATGCCTTCAGAGACACGGATGCAGGTATAGGCATCAGGTATCGCACTGATGACTCACTTTTCAACCTCAGGAGACATTGAACAAAAGCCGACGTTCTGACAGACACTGGTAATGAAATTCCTGTTTACCGATGATTGCCCCATCAACTCTTCTTCTGAAGGTGACATGCAACGTAACGAAGACACGTTTTCTGATGCTTTCAACAACTTCGATCTAATGATTATAATGAAAAAGACTGAAGTTATGATCAACCAGTGCCAGGAACGCCCAACTCAGAACCCAACATCACTGTAAATGGGCAATGACTGTCTATGATAAGCAAGTTCACCTACATTGGCAGCACTCTCTCCAGAAATGTTGTCAATGATGATGAGGTAAACACCAGACTTGATAAAGTCAATGCTGCATTCTGCAGAATCCAGACAAACGTATGGAACAAAAGACATTATCCAGGAGACTAAGATCAAAATGTACCTGGTCGTACTCCTCACCACACTGCTCTATGGCTGTGAAACATGAACGGTCTATCAGCGTCATGTCACTAAGCTGAACTACTTCCACACAACCTGCTTCGGAAAACTTCGTGAAATAAAGTGGAAGATAAGATCCCAGACACTGAGGTCCTCGCTTGGGCCAGCCTGCCTAGTGTCTATACCATCTTGATACAGTGACAGTTGCAATGGACAGGACTTGTAGTTCGATTGTCTAACCACTGGCGTCCAAAAAAACTGTTATTCAGCGAATTACAACAAACCAAACGTTCCCAGGAAGGTCAGAACAGGAGCTTCAAAGGTATTTCAAAAGTCACTGAAATCCGTCAACGTCAGCCCTGATCTACACGAAAAGACACATCTGGACAGAAGACAGGGGGATCAGCTGTCTGCAAGGACTCCAAAAGCTACAATGCCAACAGAAACAGTACAGCTGAGGAATGTAGGCAGGCCAGGAAAAACAGAGCCAACACCTCACTCTCTGTGACAATCATTTCCTGTCTACATTGTCAGTGATTTTTTCGGGTGTAGATCAGACTGACCAGCTATCTCTCTACCCACAACATCTGAA
>JAPXFY010003326.1:20000-22248 GCA_030674185.1 Monoplex corrugatus
ATTGTGCCTCACTGTCACCAACGTTTTCCAGAGCACTGAATTTGTTTTGAAGATAAACATTAAAATTTTTTACGTATCATTTCATATGTCTTTAAGAGTCCAAGGTTTAGTTTGATGTTGCTTTTGGTTTGTTTCCTTTTCCTCAATTTCAGTCTAAATCTTCCCACTACAGGATTGTGGTCACTGTTGCAGTCTCTGCCTGGTAGTGTTTTTGCTGATAGTAAAGAATTTCTAAATCTGTTGTTGATCAGGATGTAGTCAATCTGATTTTTGGTATTATCTCCTGGACTCACCCAAGTCCATTTTCTTCTATTAGGTGTTTCCTACTATGAACTCATTCATCTGTGCCCTTTCTACAAGTTTCTCTCCCCTTTCATTTTGCATACCAAGGCATGAGGTCCAACTATATCTTCCACCCTATCCTGTCCCACTTTAGCATTAAAATCTCCCATTATTACAGTAACTTCTTGTGATTTACATTGGACTGGGAACAAATAGCTGCAATGAGAATAGAAAACAATGTAAGCTCTTTCCAAAACATCAAAAGAGGATTCAGACAGGGTTGTGTTTTGTCACCAGATCTGTTTTCACTTTCTAGTGAAAACATCATGAGAAACCTAGAGAAGACCAGACCCTGGATTAAAGGTTGGAGGGAAAATTATAAACAACATTCGATACGCAGATGACACCATGCTAATTGCAGAAAGTGAAAGGGACCTACAAAACCTTGTGAACATACTTGAAATAGAAAGCAAAGGTAAAGGGCTGGAACTAAACAGCCGGAAGACTGAAGTCATGGTGATCAGTAAAAAACATGAAATCCCCTCATGCAAAATAACAGCAAATGGCACAACCTTGACAGGTTGATAAATTCAAATACCTGGGAACGATCATTTCATCAGACTGCAGATGCACATCAGAAATAGCCAGCAGAATCAGCAAAGCCAAAACAGCATTCAAAAAGATGACAAGCATTCTTACCAACAAATGGCTATCAATTAACATCAGGAAAAGAGTTCTTGGATGTTATATAGAACCAATACTGTTGTAAGGATGTGAGGCATGGACAGTCAACAAGCAAAGCCAGAACAAGATTGAGGCAGCTGAGATGTGGTTTCTAAAAAGAGAATGTTGAGAGTTCCATGGACAGCAAAGAAAACAAACGAGACAGTCTTGATGGAGGCAGACACAAGTAGATCACCCATAAGGAAGATTGGGAAAAGACAGGGAAAATTTATAGGCCATTTTATGAGGAAGGGGGATTTGGAGCACCTGGTCACAATTGGAAAGCTAGAGGGAAAGAGAGCACCAGGTAGACCCAGGGAGAAAATGCTGGACGGACTTGCAGAGTGGCTGGGGATGGGGAGGGTGGGGGAGATGCTAGGGGCAATGAGAGATGGAGACAGATGGAAGTCCGTGATCACCAATGCCATGCTGCAGGGCTCTGATGATGATGATGATGATGCATGAAATTACACAGAATGATGCATTAAGCACGACTAAATGTATTTTCAAAAGATTTATGTAGTAATTTCTCAAAATTTCTACATATTTGTAATGTTTTGTGGAATGAATGAATGAATCTTTTATCTAATATCTGTTCACAGTAGTGATTTTAGACACACACGCACGCACACACACACATACACACAAAGGGAAAAAAAGGTGGGGTGGAGTATGAGTATGGGGAAGGGTAATACGAGTAGAAGTTTGAATGTAAGAAGGGGGACAAATGCAATTAATAATTCAGAACAATGAATTAACAGAGTCAAATAATAACATACAACAATTATTTAACTCTCCATAACAATCTGCCAACAGGGGATCTGAGAATCAGCTGGACTAACGAGGTAACATCATTATTTTTGTTGTAAAGAATATCTCTAGCGTCAGTACATGAAAAATCAAGATTGTTATTTCTATATGTTGTAAGTAAGATAGGACATTCAAAGAGCAGATGGTGGACTGATAATGTTTTTGAACAATTACATGCATTCTGTATATATTTCGTTTTCCAAGAGTTAAGCCTTAGTTTGTATATCAAGGATGCTAGCTGTCTGGGGCAGTAAGGTATCAGGCTATGGGTATTGGATAAATTTGTATTAACTGAACGTTCTAGCACAGAACCAAGTTCATGAACTGATAGTCATATATTATGGCATGTTACGGTATTGTTTTGTGGAAATTCCCATGAAAACCTCACAACCACTCACGATAGAAACCCCCCAAAAAGAAAAAACACCAAAGG
>JAPXFY010003327.1:0-2500 GCA_030674185.1 Monoplex corrugatus
TAAGTGTCCTTGAAAAATGGTATTTGTCCATACAGAATTGATGAGATAGACGCGTGATAAATGTCTTTGAAGAATGGCATTTCACCATGCAGAGTTGATGAGACAGACACATGAAACAGTTTTTTGAAAAACAGTATTTCTTCTGGCAGACTGGATGAGATAGACGCGTGATAATTGTTTTCCACAAAATGGTATTTCTTCATGTACAGTTTATGAGATAGACAAATGGTAAAAACATCTTTGTCTATAGTATTTCTTCATGCAGAATTGATGTGATAGGCATAGGATTGATGTCTTTGAAAATGGTATATCTTCATGCAAAATTGTTGAGGCAGACGCGTGAAAACTGTCTTTAAAAATGGTATTTCTTTCAGCAGAATTGATGAGATTGGCGCACGACAAATATCTGTGAAAAACAGTATTTCTTCTCACGCAGAATTGATGATATGCACGTGTGATAAATGTCTTTGACGGTGGTATTTCTTCACGCAGAATTGTTGGCATGGGCGCAGGGTAAATGTCTTTCAAAAGGGTATGTCTTCATGCAATATTGATGAGATACACGCAAAGTAAATGTCCTTGGACGTGGAACGTGGTATTTCTTCACGCAGAATTGTTGGCATGGGCACAGGGTAAATGTCTTTCAAAATGGTATGTCTTCATGCAATATTGTTGAGATACACGCAAAGTAAATGTCCTTGGACGTGGAATGTGGTATTTCTTCATGCAGAATTGATGAGATTGGCTTATGATAACTGTCTTTGAAAAAGAATCTTTTAACACGAAAATAAAGGATTCTTGAACAGATCTGACCTGTGTTACAACAAACTTCTCATCAGCAGCTGAACTCAATCTTGTCTGAAGAGTCTGCCGATCCAATTATCTAAAAGATAATCATATTAGCGGCGGTTTGTTTCATCCGTGTTTACATCATCAATTATCGTTAAAGAAATTGCTGATCCTTTTGTTACAGGAGGGATTTTCGATTTGAATTATGAATACGCTGTGGGCGGAAGTTCCGTTTCTGGGGAGTGATAATCCAATTGGGATGGAATCGTTTTTGAATGTCTCCCTTTGGAGTTTGGTAATAGACATAACAATCGTTCAGAGGATGAACCATTCTTTAGCATTGTTACGTTTCCTTTGGAACTGCTCATGATTCACTATCACGCCTATCATTTTGCCTCTGCAACACATCTACAAACACACTGAAAGTAAAGTCACCATGACAGCAGGACTTAAAGGGCCACAGGATCTGTGATTTTTTTTTTTTTTTCATTAAGTTATGATGATACTAATGGGAGTGATAGCGATGATTTTATACTATTCCGTTTCCTGACTGAGAAGACCTGACAGTGATGCTATCCATGCTTCCGTTTCGTAGCGTATCCTGGCGTCAACCAGGTCCGAGAGATGCATCCAGCTAAGGTGTTATTCAAGGAATTTTGAAACGCTCTCATTAACGCATCCGTACAGTAGATTAGACTCGATTGTGTGTTCCAAGTGTTCCCAATGGATTCAGAGAACGCTAAATCTGGTAGCGGCCTGTCATGGCCGACAATTCCCATAGTGGTAGACCTACTTTGGACTGATGGGAGACTAAATATATGATCTGCTGGTCAATAGTCTGTTGTGCAATAAGATGAATACTTCTTGGTGTTGGGACAATAATATTTCTTTTAGGTTAATAATAATAATAATAATAATAATAATAATAATAATAATTACAATATTTATATAGCGCAAAATCTTGATAAAAATCAAATCTAAGCGCTGAACCGACACATACGCACGCACACACAAACACAAGAACGCACACACAAACGCACACACGCACACACACACACACACACACACACACACACACACACACACACACACACACACACACACACACACACACACATGGCTATAAATGGGGAAAAAGAAGAAAAGCAATGGAAAATTATAGAGAGCATATTATATACAATTTTCAAGAAGGTATGAAGGAGTAATGACCATTTTTAAACTTGATGTGCTATTTCTAGAATCTTCTTTATGTTCTCCGCTAGTTTCCACTCTCTTCGTCATTTTTGTTCACCTTCAGCAACACCAAAATTCGCAACTTTTCTCATTTTGTTTCGTCTAGTATCCATTATTCTAACTCTCTGCTCTTCTGTTTGCGTGCTTCTTCTATCGCATGCCTCCAGCATATTCAGAATTCTGCGGCCAGTCTTGCCCTTCATTAAAAAGAGGCATAATCTTACCCCTATATCTTTGCTTTATTTTCTCCACTGGCCAGCCATTTCGTAAAACAAACAAACAAACAAACAAACATTTCATATATAATATATTATACTGCAATTGTATCAAATGATTCCCACCTATTTATCTTCGTGTGACCACGTTCGAATGTACACCCATGCCCGATCTCTTAGTTCCATTTCTGGTACTAATCTACAAATTACCCGATACCTATGTTCCACAGTAGATCGCTGCTTTTCTGCTGTGTTATGTCCAA
>JAPXFY010003327.1:15000-22248 GCA_030674185.1 Monoplex corrugatus
ACCATTCTCCTCAGTTTGACCGGAAAATCGAACTGAACGTATAATCCTTCGGAAGGGGACGAAAAACTAGTCGGACCCGTGTGCCTTCTGACTGCGCACGCTAAAGATCCCATGGCAGTTGAAAATCGTGAAGAGCAGGGCATTGCCCGGCTGCCTTGGTAAAAAACATTGGAGAGATAGGTTGGTTTCCCAGTCCCACCCCTTGAAGACGAAATAGCCTGGCCTTACTGAAGTCTTGGTTAAAACAAAAAGTGAACATGATTGTGAATTTGAAGCGAGGAAGAGGGGATAGGCCCTGCCCTCGTGGTACTGTCCCCGGGAAAAAAATGAGGTCTCTACCACCTCACTCCCCCATGACCCAGTGGTATGGAACTATCTAGTTAGGACTTCAGGACATGGCCAGCTCGTGGGTTTATGTGCAGGCTTGAGGCTTGTGCCGTGATCATTCTGGATCTTCTCCATCACATGGCACCTGTGACGTTAGTGCATATGGAATTCATTCTGAGCGCGGAGACGTCATCTTGAGAAGCTAAAACTTAAAATGCAAAAAAAACAAAAAAAAAACAAAAAACAAGGTCTTGGAAGGGAGAATGATTGGAAACCAGCAATCACTGATACAGGCAGAATGACTGGTGTATTAAGATGAACAACGAAGAAGTCAACTTTTTATAATGTGAAATACGATAGAGCACATAAAATGACATCTTCAATCCAAATCTGTATCAAAAGAGTCAACCCAAGCGTTTTACAAGAATTAGGAAATGAACAAACAAAATTCCATAGAAAATAGTGAATGAGGTGAGGCGTGGTGTGGATGGGAGCAGCAATCTTCTATGCACAGACATTTCTAGCAAGTGCTGTGGTAGTTACTCTGACATTGACTTTGAACCTGTCATCTCTAATATGTGTGTGTGTGTGTGTGTGTGTGTGTGTGTGTGTGTGTGTGTGTGTGTGTGTGTGTGTGTGTTTGTGTGTGTGTGGGGTGTGTGAGCGAGAGATAGTGTGTGTGTATGTATGTATGTACGTGTGAATGTATCACCATATCTCTATCTATCTATCTATCTATCTATCTATCGATCTATATATCTATCTATATATCTATCTATCTATCTATCTATCAATCAATCAATCTCTCTATTTATATATATATACATATATATCTATATATATATCAATCAATCAATCTATCTATCAATCAATCAATCTATCTATCTATCTATTTATCTATCCATCTATCTATCTATCTATCAATCTATTTATCTATATATCTATGTATCTATCTGTCTGTCTATCTATCTATCTATCTATCTATCTATCTATCTACAATATCTACCATGTTTGTGTCTGTTTAATCGTCAACCTCGACTCGTCTTAAAAAGAATATAGCAGAAAACAGTGAGAGAGACACAGACAGAAAGAGGTGGACACAGACAGGCAAAGACAAAGTCAGACGAAGTGAGAGTGAAAGAGAAAGACATAAAGAGAGACAGACAGAGACGGAGAGACACAGGAGAATTGAAAACAAAGGGAGAACAGAGATCAATAATTCGCACAATCGATCACTCCATCATTCTACCAAGCAGACAAAATGTCAGGAACATCCAGTACTGTTTTTGTCATCGTACAATAGACGTTACAGCTAACAAACATGACACGTTTTGTCCAGTCTTGTGGTTTCCAGGGAGCTTTTCATGACCCCACGTACGCTGTTATACAGATTTCAATCTGATTCTCCACACATATGGTCCCTGTCTGGTCAAAAGGTTTTCTTGCCCCTGTCTGCTATAGTCTCTGTTGTTCTTGGTGCCCTGATATTTCTGGGACAACCATTACTGAAAACATACGGTTTTTTTGTGTTTTTTTTTCTCGTAAGTGGATGTGATAGAATAATTTATATTTCATCATTGATTGATTTTTCCTTTCCTTATTTCTTTTTTTTTTCCATTTACCCAGCATAGAATATACACATTTCATCGTTGATTAATTTTTCCTTTTTTGTTTCCTTCCTTCTTTCAATCCACACTGCATAGAAGAATTTGTTTGATCACTGGTTGATTGTACCTTTTTTTCCGACCTTCTTCCTTTCTCATCACCCAGCATATCAGTTATATTTGATCATTTATTGATTTCCCATTCTTCCTTCCTTCTTTCGACACTGCATAACATAATCCATATTTGATAATTGGGTGATTTCCATCCTTTACTCCCTCCATTAATTCCTCCATTCAGGTTTATTTCTATCAATTTTTCATTGATAAAGTTATGTATCAATGCGTTTTGGATCCCTGTTCTTGAGTTCACTTTCAGTGATTAGACATGATCATTCACCGATGTGATATGCCCATTATTATTTTGTTGATGGTGGACAGATTGTGAGTAGCTGCATACTGTGTACGTGTGTGTGTGTGTGTGTGTGTGTGTGTGTATGTGTGTGTGTGTGTGTGTGTGTGTGTGTGTGTGTGTGTGTGTGTGTGTGTGTTTGTGTGTGTGTATGTGTGTGTGTGTATGTGTGTGTGTGTGTGTGTGTGTGTGTGTGTGTGTGTGTGTGTGTGTGTGTGTGTGTATATGTGTATAGCTGCATGTATGCATGTGAATATGTGTGTATGTGCATCTATCTATCTATCTATCTATCTATCTATATATATATATATATATATATATATATATATATATATTATATATCCATCTATGTATATATCGATCTATCTATCTATATATCTATCTATCTATCTATCTACCTATCTAATCTATCTATCTGTCCCTTTAATTGTCAGTATGGACACTCCTTTGAAAACGACTACAACAAAAACTTTGAAAAGAACAGAGACAGAGTAAGAGGCATATAGAGACAACGAAATATAGAAGCAAGCTGTGCGAGAGTGAGAGGGAAAGACAGACAGATAGATGAACAGAGACAGAGAGACAAGGAGAACTGAAAACAGACAGGGAGAACAGAGATCAATCATTCGTACAATCGACCATTCCATCATTCTACAAACAAAACAGACAAAAAACCAGGACCATCCAGTACTTTTTTTGTCATCGCCCAATAGACGTTTGGCAAACAAACGTGACACGCTTTGTCCAGTCTTGTGGTCTCGAGCGCGCTTTTCGTGACTCCACGTACGCTTCTATACAGATTCAATCTGTTTTCCACTCAGATGGTCCCTGTCTGGTCAAAGGTTTTGTCGCCCCTGTCTGGCTTATTCTATGCTGTTCTTTAGTGCACTGATATTTCTGGGACAACGATTACTGAAAACATATGTTCTGATCATGTTTGAAAGTGGGTGTGACAGAAGAATCTATGTTTGATGATTGATTGTATTTGTTTGTTTGTTTGTTTGTTTGTTTGTTTGTTTTCTCGATTCCTTCTTTCTTTCCATTCACTCTGCATACAAAAGTATATATTTGCTGACTGGTTGATTTTTTTCATTTTCCTTCCTTCCTTCTTTTTATCCACCCTTCACATGATAATTTATATTTGATCATTGGTTGATTCTTTATTTCCTTTTTTCTTTCCATCTACCCTGCCTCCTTTCCTCTCTTTATTGATTCATCCATTGAGGTTTGTTTTTGTCAATTGTTCTTTCATACATGCATGTACTTACGTATTCCAGATGCTTGATCTTGAGTTCTCCTTCAGTGATTATACGTGATCACTCACTAATGCAATATTCCAGTTTTTTCTGTGGGTGTTGGTATAAATATGTGAAGAAGCGAGCTGGGGCTGAATAAACACAACAACGGTTGTGACAAGACGGATGAGATTCGAACCCACAACCTTCCAGCCAGTGGTCCAGTGCACAAATGAGCAGGCAGATGCTACAGTAAAGCAATAACTATTGCAGGCGTAAGTGAAGACAAAAAGCCAGGATGGAAATTGCAATAACAATGGCGGCAGCTCTAATGGTAAAATAGCCACATCAGAAATAATCGAAACAACATATAGCTATCACAGAAACACTACTATTGTATTCTGAAACTTATTATTGAAGGTTCACGATTTGTATATTACCGGGAAAAAAACGAGAACAAGAAGAAGAAGAAGAAGAAGAAGAAGAAGAAGAAGAAGAAGAAGAAGAAGAAGAAGAAGAAGAAGAAGAAGAAGAAGAAGAAGAAGAAGAAGAAGAAGAAGAAGAAAAGAAGAAGAAGAAGAAGAAGAAGAAGAAGAAGAAGAACCAGAAGAAGAAGCAGAACCAGAAGAACCAGAAGAACCAGAAGAACCAGAAGAACCAGAAGAAGAACCAGAAGAAGAACCAGAAGAAGAACCAGAAGAAGAACCAGAAGAAGAAGAACCAGAAGAAGAAGAACCAGAAGAAGAACCAGAAGAACCAGAAGAACCAGAAGAAGAACCAGAAGAAGAAGAACCAGAAGAAGAACCAGAAGAAGAACCAGAAGAAGAACCAGAAGAAGAAGAACCAGAAGAAGAAGAACCAGAAGAAGAAGAACCAGAAGAAGAAGAACCAGAAGAAAAAGAAGAAGAACCAGAAGAAGAAGAAGAAGAACCAGAAGAAGAAGAACCAGAAGAAGAAGAACCAGAAGAAGAAGAAGAAGAACCAGAAGAAGAAGAAGAAGAACCAGAAGAAGAAGAAGAAGAACCAGAAGAAGAAGAAGAAGAACCAGAAGAAGAAGAAGAAGAACCAGAAGAAGAAGAACCAGAAGAAGAAGAACCAGAAGAAGAAGAACCAGAAGAAGAAGAACCAGAAGAAGAAGAACCAGAAGAAGAAGAAGAAGAACCAGAAGAAGAAGAAGAAGAACCAGAAGAAGAAGAACCAGAAGAAGAAGAAGAAGAAGAACCAGAAGAAGAAGAAGAAGAACCAGAAGAAGAACCAGAAGAACCAGAAGAAGAAGAACCAGAAGAAGAACCAGAAGAACCAGAAGAAGAACCAGAAGAAGAACCAGAAGAACCAGAAGAAGAAGAAGAAGAACCAGATGAAGAAGAAGAAGAACCAGAAGAAGAAGAACCAGAAGAAGAAGAACCAGAAGAAGAAGAACCAGAAGAAGAAGAACTAGAAGAAGAAGAAGAAGAACCAGAAGAAGAAGAACCAGAAGAAGAAGAACCAGAAGAAGAAGAAGAAGAACCAGAAGAAGAACCAGAAGAAGAAGAAGAAGAACCAGAAGAAGAAGAAGAACCAGAAGAAGAAGAAGAAGAACCAGAAGAAGAAGAAGAAGAACCAGAAGAAGAAGAAGAAGAACCAGAAGGAGAAGAACCAGAAGAAGAAAAGAAGAAGAAGAAAAAGAACCAGAAGGAGAAGAACCAGAAGAAGAAGAAGAAGAACCAGAAGAAGAAGAACCAGAAGAAGAAGAACCAGAAGAAGAAGAAGAAGAACCAGAAGAAGAAGAAGAAGAACCAGAAGAAGAAGAAGAAGAACCAGAAGAAGAAGAAGAAGAACCAGAAGAAGAAGAAGAAGAACCAGAAGAAGAAGAAGAAGAACCAGAAGGAGAAGAACCAGAAGAAGAAGAAGAAGAACCAGAAGAAGAAGAACCAGAAGAAGAAGAAGAAGAACCAGAAGAAGAAGAACCAGAAGGAGAAGAACCAGAAGAAGAAGAAGAAGAACCAGAAGGAGAAGAACCAGAAGAAGAAGAAGAAGAACCAGAAGGAGAAGAACCAGAAGAAGAAGAAGAAGAACCAGAAGGAGAAGAACCAGAAGAAGAAGAAGAAGAACCAGAAGGAGAAGAACCAGAAGAAGAAGAAGAAGAACCAGAAGGAGAAGAACCAGAAGAAGAAGAAGAAGAACCAGAAGAAGAAGAAGAAGAACCAGAAGGAGAAGAACCAGAAGAAGAAGAAGAAGAACCAGAAGAAGAACCAGAAGAACCAGAAGAAGAAGAAGAAGAACCAGAAGAAGAAGAACCAGAAGAAGAAGAAGAAGAACCAGAAGAAGAAGAACCAGAAGAAGAAGAAGAAGAACCAGAAGAAGAAGAACCAGAAGAACCAGAAGAATAAGAAGAAGAACCAGAAGAAGAAGAACCAGAAGAACCAGAAGAAGAATCAGAAAAAGAAGAACCAGAAGAAGAACCAGAAGAAGAAGAACCAGAAGAAGAACAAAAACAAGAACAATGAAAAGAACAAGAAGAACAAAAAGAACAAGAAGAACAAAAAGAACAAGAAGAATAGGGAGAACAAGAAGAGCATGAAGAACAAGAAGAAGAAGAAGGAAAAGAAGAAAACAGGAAAGAGAAAAAAAAAGAAGAAAAAAAACTGAACAAGTTGCTGACAAAATATAGTTACCAGAAACACTCGATGGTTGGATGATAAGCACTATTTTACTTCTCATACCACCTGCATATCTAAGAAACTTTATATCTCTAAGATAAATAGTTAAACACCCGAATTATCAATCAGGCCTGGATGCATCTTATGACAGAAAAAAAACTAAAGCATCAACAACAATGAAAAACACATATTCCTTGGGTAATTAGTTTGCTTGCTATGCTGAACATAAGCGTTGCCTTATCATTTTTAGCATAGTAGTGCGAAACCAATTACACAATACTTCTTACATACACTCGATCGATTGAGCAGCATGTTTTGAAACTTGTATACAAGAAGTTTTGCATGCGGATTTCTTTCTCCCATGAACATCCATGCACAGCTGCATCTCACAAATTGGCACTTAAAATATGTTATTTTATGGCGCTGTGCTAGCTTTTCAACAATGCGACAATTGGCCCCGTTTAAATGGAGGTACACAAACACACAAAACGCTCTCGCTCTCAGCCACCCACACGCAGGCACAGACACACAGACGCGCATTTACATTAAGCAAAAAAAAAAAAAAAAAAAGAGAGGGAGAGAAAGAGAGAGAGAGAGAGAGAGAGAGAGAGAGAGAGAAAGAGAGAAAGAGAAAGAGGAAAGAGAGAAATTGACAGACAGACAGACAGACAGAAAAAAGACATAGAGAAAGAAAGAGTGAGAAGGAGGGTGGAAGACAGAGAAAGAAAGACAGACAGACAGACAGAGAGCAAGAAAGAAAGAAAGAAAGAGGAAGAGAGAGACAGAGAGAGGGAGAAAGAAAGAGAGAGAGAGAGAAATAGAGAGAGAGAGAAAGAAAGAGAGAGACATACACAGAGGCACACACACAAACACAGACACAGAAAACACAGAGACACAGAAACAGACACACACACACTCAGACACGGAAACAGACACACACACATGTATACATATATATATATATATATATATATATATATATATAGAGAGAGAGAGAGAGAGAGAGAGAGAGAGAGAGAGAGAGAGAAAACAGA
>JAPXFY010003328.1:20000-22246 GCA_030674185.1 Monoplex corrugatus
TTCTCCTTTTTTTTCTCTCTCTCTTTCTTTTCTTTCTCTCTCTCTTTCTTTTCTTTCTCTCTCTCTCTTTCTTTCTTTTCTTTCTCTCCTCTCTTTCTTTTCTTTCTCTCTCTCTTTCTTTTCTTTTCTCTCTTCTTTCTCTTCTTTCTTCTTCTCTCTCTCTATTTCTTTTCTTTCTCTACTCTTCTTTTCTTTCTTTTCTTCTCTCTCACTTTCTTTCTTCTGTCTTTTCTTTCTTTCTCTCTCCTCTTTCTTTTCTTTCCCCCTCATCTTTCTTTTCTTCTTCATTCTTCTCTTCTCTTTTCTTTCTTTCTCCTCTCTTTCTTTTTCTTTCTTTCTTCTCTCTTTTTCTTTTCTTTCTTCTCTCTTTTTTTCTTTTTCACCATCATTTTTATTTCTCTACTCTCTTTCTTCGCACTATTCTTTGTTCTTGTGAGCTCTGGTCTTTTACTTGTACTCAAATCTATCTTCTTCGGGTTTACATGTCTGCTTCAATACTGACTTCATCTGTTCTCTCTGGTTCTTCTTTTCTTTCTCTCTCTCTTTCTTTTCTTTCTGCCTTCCTTTCTTTCTCTCTCTCTTTCTTTTCTTTTTCTCTCTCTTTCTTTTCTTTCTCTCTCTCTTTCTTTTCTTTCTTCCTTCCTTTCTTTCTTTCTCTCTCTTTCTTTTCTTTCTGCCTTTCTTTCTTTCTTTCTCTCTTTCTTTTCTTTCTGCCTTCCTTTCTTTCTCTCTCTCTTTTCTTTCTCTCCTTTCACTCTCTCATGATGACGACGACGACGACGATGATGATGATGATGATGATGATGGAAGAAGAAGAAGAACAACAACAACAACAACAAGAACTGGAACGAAAAGAATTGTAACAATGAATGAAGCTCGAAAATCTATTACATCCATCAACAGAGGAATGTTCAGAGCTTACGGTTTTTGTGCTTTGTAGCTGCTTCTATGCTAGCTGAATGGGTAGCGCAAACTGTGTTAGATTTGAGAAGTTCTACAACATGGGAGATAACTCCTACGTGACTCTCAAGAGTTCTGTTCTTTGGTTAATATTATTAAAAAATTCTCCCTGCTTTTCCTCTTATTTCTTTGGTATTACATCCATCGTTGTGTGTGTTTTAGAATCGAAGGGGTATGGATTGTGTTGTTTTATTTCATTTCGTTTCATCTTTTATTTTTATTTTTCTTCCACTAATTCTTTAGTTCTTGTGAGCTGGCTGGCTCTTATGAGAGCCGTGTACTCAAAAATCTGATGTCTCGGGTTTAACCCCAGTCTGCAACAAACAGATAATCCTGTTCACTGCCCATCTTTAATCCTTTGATTCCCACACTTTATCCACTGACTGCAAAAAAAAATTAACCCTTTGACTCCCTCACTTTATCCACCTACTGCAAAAACCTAACCCTTTGACTTCCGCATCTTATCCACCAACTGCAAAAATTAACCCCATGACTTTCTTGCCTTATTCACCAAATGCAAAACCTAACCCTTTGACTCCCGCATCTCATCCACCAACTGCAAAAAAATTAATCGTTTGACTTCCTCGCTTTATCCACAAACTGCAAAAATGTAACCCTTTGATTTCCTCACTTTATCCACCAATTGCAAAAACTTAACCCTATGACTCCCGCACCTTATCCACCAACTGCAAAAACTTAACCCTATGACTCCCGCACCTTATCCACCAACTGCAAAAACTTAACCCTATGACTCCCGCACCTTATCCACCAACTGCAAAAATTTAACCCTATGACTCCCGCACCTTATCCACCAATTGCAAAAATTAACCCTTTAACTCCCATACCTTATCCACCAACTGCAAAAACTTAACATTTTGACTCCCGCACCTTATCCATCAAATGCAAAATTTTAACCCTTTGAAGCTGGTGAAAACGATGAGGGAATCGAAAGATTAAGGTTTTGCTTTATTAGATTTGTTAACAATGGAGGAAGCTGGTGGACAGGGTGATGAAGTCAAAGGGTTAAGTTTTTTGTTTGTTTGGTTGGTTGGTTTGTTTTGTTTTGTTTCTTTGCTTGTTTGTTTGTTTGTTTGTTTGTTTGTTTGTTTGTTTGTTTTCTGCTTTGCTGGATGCTGGTGGACAGGGTGCAGGAGTCAAAGGGTCAAATTTTTTTTGCTTTACTAGCACGGTTGACAATGCAGGATGCTGGTGGACAGGGTGCGGAAATCAAAGGGTTAATCTTCCAACACTTCTGGTTCTTAGTGTATTATGAGCAGCTTTTCTTT
>JAPXFY010003329.1:0-22242 GCA_030674185.1 Monoplex corrugatus
ACTTTTTTCAACGCCATGGATTAATGTCTCCACAGATAGCTTTTTGCTTTTTTGTTTTTAATTTTTTTGAGGTTAAATTATTTAGACGCTTTTTAAGGGTTTACCATAGAAAAAAAACCCAATTTTTGATTTTATCATACTTTTTAATCTAACTTGGCCCTACTATCAAACTTTTCTATCAAAACTCCCAACTTTACAAGTTGAATGAAACTTCAATGGAAAAAATTTCATGGGAATAGGAAAACTCTTTGGAAACACACGCTGTGAAAGAGTTAAAACGACTCTTCAGAAAATAACAGCCGAAGAAAATGAAAAAATATGAAACGTTTCTCCATTTTTTTTTGGTTTGTTACGGCGGGCTTATTTTTATCATACAAATCCAAAAAAGAAAAAAAATCGGGAATAAAAACCACCCCTTCCTACACAAATTTAGGGGAAAGAACAGTGAAGAGAAACATTCAGGTTTTTTCACTACAAGAAAAAAAATTGCCAATAAAAAACACTGTAGGGGTTTTTAAAAAAATTGGTAGCGATCTCAGTCTTATGTAACACAGCCAAAGAAGAAAAGGGTGATCTATATCATCAATGAGTGGGTATCTAGTTCAAACCATGTCTAATCTATTTTATTAAAACCAAATGTAAAAGCACAGCGACATAAAATTCCCATAATCGGGACACACACCCTTGTGAATACAGCCCCATTAACAAAAAATATTCACTTTATTCCAACACCAAAAAGTTAACCGTTAGACCCAACACCAAAGTTTACCAATATCGGGCCAGGGCAGACATCAGTAGCCTCAAAGCCTGAATGATATCATGATTAAAAAATAAAACAAAATTCAATCAATCATTTTGAATGACTTACCCCCCCCGGGGTTTTTGACAACCCGGCAAAATGGTCGTGTGCTAGTGGAAGTTTTTTAAAAAAGTTTTTCTTCCTTTTACAACTTACAAAACTTTAAAACACTTCCCTTACAGCAAAAAAAACTTCAAGTCTTCTTCGCTTGCAATTTCAAAACACTGGCCTTGTACCTTTTCGAGATATAATTTTTTACAGTTTTTTTACACCCAAATTTGTTTTTTATAATAGGTAAAATCATAAAGTAAAATTATTACAGCATAACAAAACCCATACCTTAAAAGAAAAAAATTTATCAGCCCTGGAAGGGTGTTACCATTTTCGCTGAAAAGCATGTCTTCTTTTTTTTTTTTTAAAACAGAAGTGCCGGTGTCTTTAAAACATTTTAAATTTTTTTAGACAAAAAGTATTAACTGCAACAGAACCACAAAAAATGTATATTTTCATCATTAGGAAGGGGCGGTTCAACATGTTTTCACAAGTTTTATGTCAGTTTTTTTTTTTTTTTTATATTTATACGATCTATTAAATCTTCTTCAAAGGTGTTGTATCGTCAGTGTCAGAAAAATCACTCTACATCACAAAACGGAATACAAAGTACTGTGTTTGTTACTAAAAATGACACATATGTTGCGGAGACAAATTGCGTGGCATATGTGTGTGTGAATGAAGTGTGGTGGGTGTGGTGTGGTGGGGGGGTTTTTTTGTGTGTGTGTGTGTGGTGGTTGGGGGTGAATTGGGTGGGGGGGTTTGTTTTGTGTGGTGCACTGTGTATGACTGTGTGTTGTGTTTTTGCTGGTTTTGTGTGTGTGTGCACATGCACAGCATATGACTGTTGTTATGATGTGTAGGTGTGTATGTATGGTTGTGAGTGTATGTGTGTGTTGTGAGAAGAGAGATGTAGTTTTAGTGTGTGGTAGAGTATGTTTTGGTGCTTTGTCATGCCCCCCCGTGTCGTCCCCGTGGGGGGGGCCCCTACTATGTGCATATTTTCCTGGGGGGGTTTTTGAAACATTTCTGTCCTATTTCACTGGGAGAGAGAAAAAAACAAACAAAACTTTAAGACACTACAAACACAAGATCTGATTCAGCATGCCACAAAAATATTCCCGAAAACAACTTTTTTTCAAAACAAAACATTGCAAAAACACTAAAAAAAAAAAAAAAAAAAAAAGAAAAAAAAAAAAAAAAAGAAAATAAGAGCCCCAAAAAATTACAAAAAAGTTTTTAATTCCCCTCCAAAACAAAAAAGAATAGAAACAAACCCAAACATGTAAAGTTTACACAATCAGTGGGAGTTCAACACTCGAGACACAAACCGGTTTTGAGCTTTTAACCTCTTCAGCTACAAATAACACCGAAGAAAGACCATTTGAAAAACAACCCCCGAGAAATGAAACGGGGAACAGTGGTTAAAAAAACACCTCAAAGACATGAACTGTGGGGCATGGGTATGTTGGATCAAGTCACTTGGCAAAACATTTGTTTTCCTTAACTTCGGGGGTGCAGCAAAAAACTTGCTTTACAAACCGTTTCTTTGTTTTTTTTTTTTTTTGAAAAAAAAGTAGCGATTCTTTTACATGTGCTGTTGGAATTCAAAAAATAAACTTCAGTCAAAAATCGGGCCAATTTTTTCCAAAGCCCTGCAGATTTTTTTTTAATATACACCTAATGTTTATAAAATCAAACAGAAAAAAGGAGAGAAACATTCTATCCATGAATTAAAACAAACATTCAAAAAACTGATATTCATGAATAAACAAACATTCAAAATATACTTTTTTAAAAAGCCTTCTTAAAGGCCTCCCCCCTTTATGAAAAACCCCATATGACATCAATTGCAAGGTGCTTTTGTTTAATTAGTGGACTAAAGATATGCAAGTTTGACAAATGGCAAAACAGTTTAAAAACCTTTCTTTCTTAATGCAAAACCCAACATGCATCCCCCCCTCCCACTCCCCTCCTCCCCCCTTTCTGTCCCCCCGTTTTTGTTCAAGACAAGCACGTTTTTTTGAAACTTGGTTTTTAGTTTTTCCATTCAAACAGGGACTGATCCCATCTAAAATGATGTTTTTGTGGGATGACGATGACAAAACAACTTAGCAACCCACACAAAAAAACTTCACAAAATTAAAAACAGCGGGAAAATTTTTAAACAGTTTTTTTTTTTTTTTTGAAAATGAGTAGCTACTTCAAGTTTTTTCACCAAGGGGAAAAGTTTTCATAAGAAACCCAACTAAGAGTCCATACAAATATTAATAAGAATTTATATTATCGCAAAACAAAAAAACAACAGCCTATGGCCCAGAATTTTAAAAATCTTCCTGAAAAAAAAGGTTTTGTTTCAGACCAACAAAAAAAAACCCCCAAGTATGCATGATTTGGTGTATGTTTTTTTTTTTTTTCGTTTTTTTTTTTCATTTGTTTTTTTAAATTTATCACGAAGCTGACAAAAATTTTTTCAAAAACAAAAATTTAAAATGTTCTTCCCTTTACCTCTTTGAAGAGTTTTAACCGTGAAGTCTTTCACCCCCCAAAAATGAAGACCAACTCTTAAACGAAATGATAAATGTATGGAAAAATGTCAAGCAAAAACAACACCCTTTTTAAAGAAGGAATGGGTAAAATACAAAGTGGGTTTTCAGGATGCACATACGCACAAAAAAAACATGTAATAGTCTTGATAGTTTTTGTAACATTTTAAAAATAAAACACACACGCCAACCCTTCAATCTAGTTTTCAGCAGACTTTGAAATGCTCACACATTTTGACAACAAGTTTTAAAAAAAGAGAAAAACAGCCACGTCATGGGCCCATGAAAAAATGCATACTAAAACAGTAAAAGGTGTAAAATCGGGCAATGTTCAAAAAAGGGAGAAAAAATTAAACCCAAATAACACATACAATAATACAGGGGCCGTCTTGTACAGTTTTCAAGAAAACAGAATTTTTAATGGACACCGACACAAGAAAATCGAATGTAAGAAACAACAAATGGGCATCAAAAAAGCGAAAAAATTCTACAAAAAAATACACAAAACCCAAACTTCTAAAAAACCCCCTATGCAACAAATTTTGCGAAGAATACACAAATGGAAAATGATACAGAAAAAAATGTGGCATTCTCACTTTTTTCCCAAAAATATTTTATCCCGGCATAAAAAGAAACTTTTTCAAACTTCTCAGAAAAAAAAATCAAAAAGCATTAAAGGAAAAAAAAAAAACCCCGACACATTTTACAAAAATTATTTTTTTACAGTACTTTTTTCCATTCAGCAAAAAGGGCAAAGTGTTTGTGGCGTATTTTTTTTTTTCTAGGTAACTGTAAAATGAACTGTTGAATACATTTCTTTTTTACTATTATTCAGTTTACTTTTCTGTGATTAACAAAATAATAAGCACAGAGATATATTTTTGCACATAGTACCCACTGAAGTAGGCCTACAAAATTTTTCAAAATAAAATTTGTTTTCCACAGTATCTCAGCACTGCAGTCATTGTTAAGTTGTGATTTTTTTTTTTTATTTTTTCTTCTTTCACGTAGGTTTTTTCTTGGTTGGGGTGTAGCAGACCCAAATTTGAACAATTTTTTTCCCCTGATAAAAGCCCCCAAAGTACCGCATGCACCCCACATCCATTTTAAAAGGTTAAACATTTTTTTTCATTTGAAAAATTCACACATATGGGAAAATAGTTTTTTTTGGGGTTAAGTCAAAGGTCAAAGTGCGTATCTTTTCTTTTTTAATAAAAAAGTTAGGAAACTTAGTTTGAAAAAAAAGTGAGCATTTTCACATGCAACAAGACAATACAAAGGATAAGAACAAATAAAGACTTAATGCTGGGTTTATTGATGGAAACAATTTACAATTGTTAAAAAATTTTTTTTTCTTTTTTACTTCAAATGACATGAAAAAAAAGTAATTCCTCGATCGTAGTTCTTCTTGTCCTCTATCCCCCTTAACAAAATTTTTAATTTCTATTTTGAGATAATTTCTTGTGATGCCACATTTTTTTTAATAAAACTTTCTTTTTATCAAAGCATCTTTTTTCAGGGACGAGTTTTTATGTACATAGTTTCCCCTATTAAAAAAGTTTGCAGGTGGGTGTTGCTGTAAGATTCTTTTCTTTCTATGGGCAAATCTTTCAGCAACAAAACGGCATTCTCCCAATAATACCACGTAAACAAAACGGGTTTTATAGGGGAGGCATAAAAAATAAACAAACACGTTTTTAAAATCTCGTCACCACCGGACTGGGGCAAATGGGGGGGGGGTGAGGAGCTGACACCTGTGAAAACTAAAGGGGAAAAAATGGGCTACGTCACTACGAAAAACACCATCCCCCAAAAACATTTCATGCACAATGCATAGTTTTTTTAAAAACATGGTTTGTGAGGGAAAATGGCCAAATGCACAAATTCCCCCCGGGACCCGCAACCGAAAAACCTCTGATGATTCCGCCAAAAACGCTACAGCTGTGACGCAAGTTGTCAACAAATGCACTTTCACGTTTAAGAGTTTTTTTTTTTTTCTACGTAAAGACTGGCAAAAAAATCTTTCTGATAAACAAAAACCAACAGCTACAGCATTTGAACGGTGGTGCACAGTTTTCACATTGCCAAAAAATATTTCACAAATTTAACACATCAGTGTTCAACAGTGGTTCCCCAAATTGCCACATGTCTTTCAAGGTTTTGGGGATTAGCTGTGGGACCAATTTTTTTTAAATCAAAAGGATTTTTGTGTGGGGTTGGCCCTCACATTTTGAAGTGAGCAGGGTACACAAGCACAAAACCTGGTGGTATCCCAACTTCAAAAGGCTTTTACACTACAGTCTACAAGTATAACATTTCAACAAAAGTATGTTTTTTGTTAACCTTTCAAGAATTTAATGAATGCAAGTTGTGCCCCAAAACTTTCGGAATCATGACTATTCAGAACTTAAAGTCAAAAGAAAATGTGTTCAAAAGACTCAAACGAAAATTTCTTTGCAAATGCAAAAAAACCAAAATCCCCACTGCCCCCCCCCTTGCTTTTTGCTAAGCCATAAGACCAACCAAACATTCAATTTTAAAATGAAGAACCAGCATTTTTCAAGCATGAAATTCGGGCCAAATTTTTGAGCTAAATCGATAAAAGTTTATCAACAACTATCCCCTATCACACCAAGCAAAAACATACTTAAGACTTTTAAAAAAAAACCAATAAACTTGGGGTGTCCAAAACATTAGGCTTAACTGCCAAACATTGGACCACCTTTACTATTCACTACACATTTTTTTAAAAAATTACACTGAAGACGCATATGTCTATCCAAACAGGGGCCAAACACTGTCAAAATTCATACAGCCGGGGGCAAAAATCTTTTAAACAAATTGACCACGTTTTTTCAATAGCTACCCTGCTATACATGCTGTTTTCGCAAAAACGGGTAAGACATCATCAGTAATCTCTATCAAACATCTGAAGCATGTAAAAGCATGCACAAAGCCCCCCGTTTTCCAATTTAAAGGTAGCTAGTCTTCATCAACTGAAACAGAATTCATTCAAATAATGAAATTTTAAAACAAAATCCCCATTCATGGCACAAGTGCCAACACAAAGATCACAAAACAGGCGGTTAACATTCTGACAATTTTTTGCATTTTTTTTTAATCAGCGATGTATCTTAGAATGTCATTACCTACAACAAACTTGGAAAAACTGTTTTTCTGCTAGTATTTAGCTTCCGAAAAAAATTTTTAAATTTTTTTTTTAAAGGGGCCCAGCTAAACTGCTAGAGGGCCAAAATCAGGGCTGTTTAAAACATACACAATACTTCAACAAGTAAAAAAAAAAAAGGAAAAGAAAATTAACACACATACAAATTCACTTACGCCCCCACAATCCAAGGAAACCCCCCCCGGGGCCCCATTGACCCACCGTCCAAAAATTTTTTGCACAGAGGTTTTTAAAAAAAACAAACCTGAATACAATTTTTTAAAACATAATAAGGACACAAAAAACATAAAAAAAAAAAACCCCCCCCTAATATACTGAAAATCATTTTCCCATATCTCAATTTTCACTAGACCAAAAATGCACTTAATACTGCCCCCCAATTACACTCCTTAGAGAAAATACTTTTAAATTTATCGAACACATACAGGTAATGGACCCCCAAGGCAAAAAATTGACAGGAAGAAATGACAGAAAGCAAAGAGGAAAAAAAAGGAAAAACAAAGAAGTGCAAAAAACAGGAAATCCTCGGGGGCCAAAAGATTTCCAGAAGGTCGAGTACTTTTTATACGAAAGAGCCTCAAGCATCCCCCAATTTTTTTCCTAGCAAGTGGTTAAACTGTGTGTCACATTGTGCCGACTGCCCCGTTACCCCTCGTATTGGGCAAAATATGTTTGTTTGAAAAAAAAATTCCATGGAGTATGCACACGTGTACATAAAACACCAAAAAAAAACACAAAAATAACAAAGAAAAATTGCAAAGTTTTTTTGCCCGGGGGGGGTTACGGCATACATAAACAACACTTTAAAATTGCGCAGTGTTTGGAAACGCAGACCATCTGTGTGTGTGTTGTGTTGGTGTGGGGTTTGTGTGGGGGTGGGTGGGGTTTTGGGTTGTGGTGTGTGTTTGGGGGGTGTGTTTGGGGGGGGGCACGCATGTTGTTTTTTTGTGTGTGTTTTTATGTGTGGTTGTGGGTGTGTGGGTGAGGAGAGAGAGAGAGACGGGACACCACACACGCACAGAGAAAGAGAGATAGAGAGAGAGGTGTGTTGTGGTGTGTGTGTGGTTTGGGGGGAGAGAGAAAAGAAGTGAGAGAGAGTTTTTGTGTGTGGTGTGTGTTTGTGTGTGTTGTGTGTTTTGTGATGTGTGTGTGTGGGTGTGTGTGTGTGTGTGGTGTGTGTGTGTGGTTGTGGGGTGTTGGTGTGGTGTGTGTGTGTGTGTTTGGGTGTGGGGCGAGTGGGTTTTGGGGTGTAGAGTGTGTGTGTCGCGCATGCATGCATGGTGTGCCCCGAGTGTGTGTGTGCGTGGCGCGGCGGTGCCCCCTGAGGTGCATGTGGGGTTTTGTGTGTGGTTGTGGATTTGTGTTGGGAAGAGAGGGTGTGCATGGTGGTGTGTGAGAGTGCGGTTGGGTGTTGCTGTGGGTGTGTGCATGGTGTTGTGGCATGTGTGGTTGGCATGTTGTGTGTGAGAGAGAGAGAGAAAGCGAGGGGTGTGGTTTTGTGTGTTTTGGGGGTGTGTTTGTGGTTGCGTGTTGTCAAAAGAAGGCAAGTGTGTGGTGTGTGGTTTGTGTTTGTTGTGTGTGTGTGTGTGTGTGGTGTTGGGTTTTGTGTGGGGTGTGTGTTTTGTGTGTGTGTAATGCAGCTCGTGCGTGTGTGATACATCACATGCACAGGGTTGTTCACAATTTGCACTGGTCCAAAAAACCCTTTGGTCAACAGTAAATTTTTGATAAAAAACATTGCTTTACCAAACCTAAAGGAGAGCAAATAGGTTTGACCCCACCCATCAAAAAATATCCATACAATGCGAGCAAACCCAATGTTCCTACAAAAACTCAGAAAAAACAGCCACAGTGACAAAACTTTTCTAAAAGAAGTTAATACCCCTTCGAATTCTGCATTCAACAGAACATCACAAAAAAGCCACAAACACTCTCACAATAAAAACATATAACCCCACAAGGATACCCAAATCTTAAAAACTTCTAAAAAATTTTTCATGGACTTTTTAAAGCAAAAAAAAAAAAAAAAAAAAAAAAAAAAAAAAAAGGCCTTTCCACTACAAAAACAAAAACAGACCCTGTTTTTATGTATTTTTTTTTTTGTTGCTGTCGTTTTGGGGGTGGTACCAAACAAAGTCATAAAAGAAATTTTGTTTTCCATGAAAAAAATTTTGGTTTTTTTCCCCAAAAATCATTTCACCCTTTGCCCCCCCATCCCTATCCACCAACCCCTCAAAATCTTAAAACCCTTTTTTGAAACTCCCAATACCCTGCCCAAGCTTTCCCCGCATTGTCAACAAAACTTAAACCCTTTGATTCTCACCCCCTTTCCCAAAACCAGCTCCTTGCGGGAAGCTGATGGAAGGGTGAGGGAAAGTTAAAATTTTAATTTTTGCACCCTGGATAGGGTGAGGGATCAAAGGGTTTAATTCTTGCCTGTAGCATTTTTTTTTGCACGGGCCCCTAAAGAATTCACCAGATCACCACCCCAATATCGGGGGACAGTAGGACTGATCGTCTCAGAAGATGTGATCTTCCTTGTACAAACCAAAACTCACTAAATACCAATAAAAAATTTTAAGAAGTTTACAGAAAAGTTCAAAAACCAACTCCACAAACTTATCACATCATCATCATCATGACCCTCCACATGGCATTGGTGATCATGGTCCTCCATATGTATCAATCCCCGTTGCCCCCAACACATCTTCCACCCCCCTTTTGTCCCATCACCCTGCAGGTCCGTCCAAATTTTTCCCCCTGGTTTCTACCTGCGCTCTTTTTTTCCCTCCAGCTTTCCCCTGTTTAAAAACCAGGGCTCTAATTCCACTTTCCTCAAAAAAATGCCTATAATTGTTGCCTGTCTTTTCCTAATCTTCCAATCAATGATCTTTTTTGTGCCCCGCCCACAAACTAACAGGAAAAACAATGAAAATTTTCAAAATCTAGATGTAAAGGGCTTAATCGCTTTTTCCCATTCTTGGACGGACACTGTTTTTTCTCGTGTTATCAAGAAAAACACAAGAAACCTTCCATCGGCGGCCAACCATCATCAAGCGGGAAGATGTCAGACTTCCAATCGGAAGAGTCGGGTTTCATTCCTTCCGGGGGAAAACTTCCCGCTTTTTTAACAAATTTTATTTTTCCTATCTCCCAGGCCCCAAAAATGCGTGCAGACCATTTTAGTCCCCCACCAGTCCCCCCCCGTGGTGTAGGGGTTAACGCAACGGACCCCCGACGGGAAAAAGGCTGGGGGGTTCGCACCCCCCAATCAGCCCCCTTTCAAAAAATAATCATTGTGGGTTTTTTTCAGCTCTACCCAGCTCCACCCAAAGTTGGACGTGTTTATAGGTTTCATTGGAAACGGGGAAAACCACACAGTCGGTCTCATCCACTTTCACGGATGCGTCATTGAGGGG
Organism: Monoplex corrugatus; assembly: GCA_030674185.1. Classification (NCBI taxonomy): domain Eukaryota; kingdom Metazoa; phylum Mollusca; class Gastropoda; order Littorinimorpha; family Ranellidae; genus Monoplex; species Monoplex corrugatus. Next base: position 10,003 of record JAPXFY010003329.1, read on the forward strand.
GGAGCTCAAACCCTTCTGCCCAAACCCACCACGGGGTGCCCCCCCCCTTTTCTCTCACTGGTTGACACCAGGATATATTATGATATAAGCGTAATTCAGCCCGCACGCAGCCTCAAAACCTAGAGGAACTCCAATGCATACATCAGTTTTATCATCCTCATTTGCCCTTTCATCACATCACATTGCAAAAAAACTGTAAAAGTTTTCTGGGCCATTAAGGGGGTAAAAATGGGACAAAAAAAAAAAATTGGGCACAAACAAAACCTCCATGAATGCGATGACCCAAAAAAAAAAAGAATTAAAAAAGACCAACAAAAAAAAAGACCATTTATGCCTGAACCCCCTTTGTGTGAAAATTTAAAATGCATTAGAAAATCAAATTATGCACATAACAAAATCTTGAAATCACGCAATGTTAAAAAGGCTTATAGAAAACGTGAAAACACCCACCCCGCATGCCCAGGGGAAGTTTGACCGGCAAAAAACCGTGCAGCACCAACTGTCGCACAGTAAAAGCAAAAAAAAGGGGGGGGGTGCATTTTAAACATTTGAAAAAATGGAATGATTTAAAAAACATTTCTCTTTTTTTTTTTTTTTTCACAACTATTTCGCAAATCTTAGAAGGATTTTTTTCCACTCCAAAGGATATTTTTTTTAAAGGGGGGGGGGGGGGGGGGGGGTGTGGGGGAAGAGATGGAATGGGTGAAAAAATGTTTTTTTTTTTAAGGGTGGGGGAGGCAAGGGTGCATAAAACAAAAAAACAAAAAAAACAAACAAAAACTAGTCAGGTAATAGCGCAATAACAAAACCGTACAAAAAAAAAGAAATTTAAAAAAAAAAAAAAAAAAACCGGGGGGAGAAGACGTACGAAATTGCTGAAGACAATACCCCCCACATTTTTTCATTTGTAATAACCCTTCCTCTTAATTCCATCCCCTTTAATATTTTTCTTTAAAAAAGTACAATATAATAAAAAGTGCCATTTTTACTGTGCTGGGGGTCCACCATTTCTCATAAATCCATGATTACAGGACTTTAATTTACACAACATTCCACTGTGAGGGTTAAAACGAAAAAGAAAACCCCCCCCAAAACAAACTGGCAAAGAGTTTTGTTTCCCCCTACCTATTTCTCCAATCTCAAATATGTACAGCCAAATTCAAAAAACTTAATAAATTTTTTAAAACAAAAACTAAGCAACTAAAAAAACCCCCAAAAAAAAAAAAAAAGAAATAAAACATTTAAACATATTTTAACACACATAAAATGTAATTTAACATTTCATAAAAAATAGTTTACTTTTAATTTAATCACAAAAAATTTTTTTACCCCCAAACAAAAAAATTGATATTTATCTCAAAACCAAATTAAAAAAAAAAAAAAACAAAAACACCCCCATGCCAACAACGTCCAACAGAAAAACAAAAACACTAGTACATAATCGACATAACCCCCTTGTTTCCCATACATTCAAAAAGGGGGGGAAAAAAAAGAAAAGCCTCCTGTAGACAGAAACTTGATATGGGCAAAAACCGCAAATGAAAAAAAAATGATACATGGGGAAAAACCCCAAAAAAAAAACAACACCAACACAACACACAACACACACACCACCACACACACACACACACACAACACACACACACACACCACACACACCCCCCTTAAAAAAAAAAAAAACAACTATACTCCAAGGATCATTTTTCATTTTTACTTTTCTGTGTTTTGCAGTGATTTTCAAATAAGTATTTGCACAGGATTATTTTCTTTTCGCTACTCAAAAAACAACCCTTTTCCTATTTTGCCAGAGAAAAGGTTAAATCAATGCTCTTTTCCCTGACAATTTTTACCCTATCTTTCCCCCGCTTCAACTACCCATCCACTCCCGTTTTTTTTCAGCAAAATCTCGTTCCTACTTCCTCAAAAGCTTTTATTGTTTTTAAAGCTCACTGACTGCTTAAAAGCCAAACCAGGGAAAATAATCTTCAAAAGATACAAAATTTTTAACAGAAGGAAAAAAAAACAGAAAATTAAAGTACACATACCAATGCTTTCGCGCAAATAATCAAAAGGACATCCCCGGCATTGACAACCCGCCAATTTTTATACCACCAGCTTGAGGTGAGGGAGTAAAAAATTTAATGACTAAAGTCGATCACTAACAGGACGCTGCCCCCTTTTGTACTTTTTTTCAAAACCATGGCATTTTTAGAAAGGAAGGACTAAAAAAATGGGAAAGGGGCTTATCGATAAGGGGGCAATCTATCTCAACACAGGCCCCACCCAAGCTAGGAAATTCTAAAATTTTCTAACAAAACCCCGCAGAAGCTACATAATGACAAAAAATTAAGTCAGTGTACAAACCAATCACTCTTCTTCAAAACCCCAAATGGGGGTAGAACGGTCCAAAAGTAAAAAATATAATACAACTGGGCCCCCCTGAAACTTTCTTCCCTATCGTCAAACCCCAAAAAAATTAAAGATTATTTTTCAGGTAAACATGGTTTTAAAAAAAAAAAAAAGCACCAGGCTATTCAAAATTTTTTTTTTTTTCAAATTGAGAGTATTTTGCTAACTCCAAAATCCAAGGGAAGCTTTTTTACAAAGCAGAGATCTAGTTTATTAATAATTTATTTAGCTGGGCAATTTTTTTTTTCTTATGCACAAGCTTTTTTGCTAACTTGTATCAAAAACTGGCCCCCACTCACTCAAAAAACCCAAACAAAACATATATCATTTTCCCCACCTCAAAACATCATGAATGCACACGCACCAAACACAAGCAAACACACACATGCCCAAACCACCAACTACAACACAACACCCCACACACACCCAAAAACACAAACCAACCACCCCCGAAAACACCCCCACACACCACAAAACTTTAAAGAGACAAAACCTACACACAAACATTTATAACACAAAACATCACAAAATACTTGCAAACACAACCCCCCAACAAAACAACAACAAACACAAAACACACACAAACACACAACACACACACAAACCCCCCCAAAAAAAATGCTGCACACAAACACCACCTAAAAAAAAAAGTCTCCATCATCTTACCTCAGTTTTTATTGGGTCCCCTTTTAAATAAGACAAATCAAGACATTCAGACATAGCGACCAATTGTAAATCCATACCCCCCTGACCTTTTCCCCCTATAAAAAGGGGGGAAAATCATTTTAAATGCAGGCTTACCAAAGATAAAAAAAAAATTTCTATCCTCAGATAAACGAACGAAATTTCTAACTTTCTTTGTGTGTTTAACAACTTTTCCCACAAAGATGTCAAAAAGTAAAAAAAAACATGGAACAAAAACAGAAAATGAAAAAAAAAAACCACCTGATACATTAAATTAACCAAGGGGGGGAAATGGCTGAGGGGAAAAAAAAAAAGGGAGGAAATCTAAATGGGGAGACAGGGGCAGCTCCCCCTAACAATTTTTTCAAAAGGATGAAAACTGACAATCTGGAAAAACATTTTTTTCAGACATCAAAAACAGACATTCAAAGTGTTTTAAAAGGGGTATTTTTTCCCCGCACTTTTTTATTTTCTTTTTCATGCACAATTAAAAAACAAAAAGTATACTTTTTATACTTTCTTTTTGAAAAAAAAAAAAAACAGCACAGCAGCATTTGGGTATTATTTTTTTGAGGGGGGGGGCCCCCCCCCATGTATTTTTCCAGGGGGAGAAAAGGAAAAAGCACAGGGTAGTTTTAAAACAAATTATCGTTTTTGTTGTTTTGCTTTTTTATCAACTTTTTTACGTTTTGTAAAGGCCAGTTGGCCAAAAATTTGCGCCGTCAGTCTCCCCGTTTTTAAAAAACTTTTTCAAATTCTTTTTTTCTCGTTTTTTGGTTTCTGCTTTCTTGAAAACGGGGGGGCGCCCCGCACTTGTTTTTGGTTTTCTTCCCCCACACCAATTTTACAATTTGGGTGACCTTTTTTAGCTCAGTTTTTCAAGCGCCATGCTCTTTTTAAAAAAATTCAGGGGGTTGTTTTTTTTAAATTTCTCCACAGCCCCACTTTTTTAAAATTGCCCCTTTCCCCCCAGTGTAAAGGGCCATAAAAAGGTCGCAGGGGGTTTTGAGTTCGACCCCCCAATGTGGGCCAACTTTTCATATACAACAGTGCTCCGCAAATCAATTTGGGGGGAGAGTGCCGAAATGATTAAAAGGGGGGGCAGGGTTTGACCTTCAGCAAGACATGTTTTTTTTGTTGCAGGTTATTTTTTGTTGAAAAATATGCAGGTCTAAGGTTTTTTATCCCCACGAAACTTTTTTGGACCTTCCCCCATCACATACATCGGGTGTTTTACAAAATTTACTAAAAGTGCAGGCAGCACCTAAAAACTGAAATTGAAACCAACTAGAATCTGAAATTTTTTCATGTAAATGGTTTTTGTTGCATTTCCTTTTTCCCGATTTTTTTTCTTCTTTTCCAGACAAAAGTGCACCACTTTTTGAACAAACAATGCGGTTTAAGATATTACACTTTTTTGTAACTTTTTCTCAAATCAAAATAAATGTAAGAAAAAACGGTTTAAAACATTTCAAATTTAACTTTTTTTTCAAATCTAAGAATGAATTAAAAACAGGCGTTTTAGTCATTACAAAAATTGTAATTTTTCTCAAATGTAAGAATAAATGTAAAACAAAGGTTAAGTCAATACCCCTTATCAAAAATTTTCCCCCAAAAACTAAAAAAAAAATGTAAAAAAACACATGTAATCATTAAATTTTTTTGCAACTTTTTCTCAAATCTAAAAAAAAAATGTAAAAACAGTTGCAAACTGAGCGCTTGCTTTCCCCTTTATGCATTAAAAAAATCTTAAATTAAAAACCCAAAGTCTTTTCTAAAAAGAGTGGGGGCAAAAAGAAAATTTCCAAAGAACAGAAGAATAAAAAATTTTTTACTAAAAACAAAAAAAACAAACCCAAAAAAAACCCAACCACAACGCCCAAAGAAAAAAAAGCAAAAACCCCAAAAAACCCAAAACCCAAAAACAAACACAAAAAAAAAAGCATGGAGTAGAGACATTTTCAAAACAATCAAAAATCCCTTTTGAGAGTAGTAAATTTTTTGCTAACAAATGCTTTTTTTCCCCAAACCTACATTGAAAAAACCCCCCGTTTCCGCTTTAGGTACAAAGCATCGTCAACTCAAAGATTTTAGGGAAGTGTACTTTTTAAATTGGGAAAACATTAAAAAAAACTTTTTGCAAGAATCTTTTTTGTAGTACATCCTTTTTTTTTTCTTTTCTTTCTGTTGTTTAGATTTGAACTAGAAATTAAAACTCTATTATTTCAAACACAAAAAGAAATCAGGGAAGTCTAAAACTAGTGATGCCCCCTTTTCCAAGCCCCCCCTTGGAAAGGGTAAATTTTTGAAAAAAAACCTGTCAGTAATTGTCTAAACAATTTTTTTTTTTCAAAGCAAAATTTGTCTTCACAGTTTACTTACATCCAACAACATTCAATCTAAAAACTGGAAACGGCATCACACTTGCAGTTCGTGAGGTTTTTCTAAACTCCATGTATTTCTTTTCCCTTTCCCAAAAATGAAAAAATGTGGGGGTGAATAAACAGCAGTAACCTATTTGATGACGAAAAAAACCCCCCCAAACAAACCACAAAAAAATTCAACAGAGTCCAAACCAACCGACAAAGGTCCGTTCCATGGTCCCCCGGCGAGTCTTGTCACCGTTTTGGGATCATTCTGGCAGCGTCAAAAACCTTCGCTTCAAACTTTTTCCATCATCATCATCGTTGTTCGTAATGCTCAGTGGGGATCTTTCAGACAGGAAAAATGCATGAAAAACCAGGATTTTGGGTGTTGGGGCGCCGTGCCCGTCAATGAGGGGGGGGGGAGGGGGGTAAAAAATGGGAGGGAGGGAGGGGGGGGCTAGCCAAAGACTCCGCCAAGTAAAACCCGCACAGAATGATATCAGGGCAACCACAGAGAGGGTCATTATCTTCTTCTGCAAAAAAACAGTTAAGAAATTAATTAGTTTCATGTAAGGTAGCATTTTAAGATCCTCTAGAAAATAAGATAAAAAAATTTTTCAAAAAAAAAAAACCAAAAAAATGTTCAAACAAAAAAAAATAACACAAGTTTTACACAAAAACATTCTTGCGTTTTTATCAAGTCTGCGATATTACAAAAATTTTAATATTTTTTCCACTCATTTCTTTTTTCCTTTTAAAAATGAAAAAAAAATTGTCATTAAAGAACGTGTCAAAGGTTAAATCCCAAAAAACCCTCACTCTTCCCCCCCCCCCCCCCCCTATCCCCATCTTCACAAAACCCCTGCACAATAATCATCCTATATTAAAAAAAGACCACACTGTTACAACACTATCTTTACCTGAACATTGTTGGCACAAGAACTTTTTAAATAAAACCCAAAAAGGAAATGTCCCCTTCAAAAAAATTTTAAAATTTTATAAAATTCAAGGTGATTTACAGAACAATCTCACACAGGGGGCAAAAGCCAACAAAACAAATAAAAACAACAGTAGCTTTGATTTTAAAAAAAATCGGAGCCATGGGCACAGTGGGTTTTTAAAACTTTAAAAAATAGGTTTTGTAAAAGTCAAGGGGGAGAACAGCATCAGACTATTTTTTCAAATAAAACAGGGGATTTAAAACCCAAGAACTTTTATATTTTGTTTTTAAAACACGACAAAGGGACAATTTTTTCAAAAAAAACACAAATTAAAAATCACACAAAAATCACAGTTTGGTGTTTCAATTTTCTGGTGTTGAATTCCCTAATTTTTTGAAAAATAGTACATTTTATTTCCCCCACATTTCCTCTTTTTTTTTTCTCCTCCCCTTTTTGAAAAAAGGGGCTTTTTAGCGCAGACAGAAAAGTTTAAGAAAAAAAGGTCAACGAATAAAAATGTCAATAAAAACACCATTTCCTACAGTCAAGTTCACCCCCCATAGAATCCATTTTTCCCGAAAACCCTTTTAGGGAAAAAAGCAAAAATTTAAAAAGGATTGATTTGACTTGTTGAAGTCAAACAACTCCCCCTTATTTTACAGCTTTATCTTCCCTACAGGGCCAGGAACTGATTTCAACTTGGGTAAACCCCGAGCGTGCATGCTTTTTATCCTTTCTCTTATTTCGCCCTCAAGCTCAAACCAAAACAATCAACACTGTTAGTATGGAATCTACTTCCAGCCACATTCCCAAAATCTCTTTTCATAATTCCCCCACCAAAGAAAGACATAAGGGAAAAAGTCTTTACCTTGAGGAAAATTTAACAGAACCCCCACAGTTGGGAACCCTTTTTTGGCTTTGAACTTGGTCCCCTAAGAAGAAAAAACCTGCCCGTGTGTGTGGTAAGGGGGTAAGGGAGGGGGGGGAGTGATACGTTCAGACGCATTACTGGGGGTCCCAACTGCACAGACCTTTTGTGATACAGTGGGTTTTGATGTGGAGCGAGTTTTATAGAATGTATAGTGCGAAAGAACAAAATAAAACAAACAAAAAAGAAAAAAAAAAAAACATTAAATTACCACATTCCTTCTCTCTTTTTTTCCCTGTCTTTTTCCCACAGATTTAAAATAACAGCAAAATTCCACAAACCCGGGAAAAAAAAACCCAAAACCACATCAATGTTCACATTTCACAGTTTAAATGATTTTCAATGTGTGAAATCCATAAAAATATGGGAATTTCATAAAACCATCATTTCAAAACAGTTTGCTTCTTTAAAAAGTAACACTGACAAAAAAACATGGCCCAAAAAAATAAACAGCAATGAAAACTATTTTCTACAAGTAAAAACTTTGAAAAATTTAAAAAAAATATGGAACAGAAAAAAACCACATAACAATGGTGGGGTCAGAGCAAAAAACACCCAACAATTTCTAAACAGGGGAGAAAAAAAAATCACATGAAAATGACTTGCACAACCAAACCCCATTTTTCAAAAAGAGAATGGACCAAAAGGTGTAATTTTTTTGAGGCAACCCCAAAACCCAAACCGCCCACACTTTTCATGTCCCAGCAAAAGTTGTGGCCGACACACAAAATTTTAAGACGGCAAAATTCAGCCCAACTCACAGCAAAACTTCAGCTGACCTAACCCTTTTACTTCGGCACCCTATCAAAACCCAAATTGGGAAAAACTTTTTGTCTTCCCCCATCCCCTCCGAACAGCCCCCTTCCTCGGAGCTTGGGGGGATTAGGGTGAGGGAGTCAAAAAAATTTTTTAAAAATTTTTGCTATGCACATAGCTTACAATTCAAATGTTTTGGGGGGACAGGGATCAGGAGTCAAAGAGTTAATCCCCCTTCACTGCCCCCCCCAAAAATTCCAGGCGGAAAAGCGTTCTTTTAAAGCACAAAAACCCGGACATTTTCCATTTTTTATTTTTTTACTTTTACTGTTCATTTTTTCCTTTAAAACCCCGCGACTGGAAAGGCCAAAAATTGGGTTAAAAAATCGTTTTTAAAAAAAACCAATCCTCAAAAAAGAGTGGAAAAAAAAGGACAAAAAAATTAACACATGCATCAAGCATTCCACACATAATCCCCAAGGAGACGGTGTTGGGATGTCTACCAAATATTTTTTGGGTGAAACACAATGATAAATGCCCGCTCCCCTTTGTAAGCAAACAAAAAAAGCGATCCAGACATGGGCAAAATATCAGGGGTTTTTTACTCGAACATTTTTTTGAGATTCAAAGGGAAAATCATTGCGATTTAAACATTTCCCCCCCGGGGCCTGAAGGGTGCAACTTAACTCACAGTTATTTTGGGGAAAAAACCCTTAAGAAACCCCCCTCCCCACAAAGGCCCCCTTGTTTCGTCCACAGAAGAATGTTCTTTTTTTTGTTGAGCTTTTAAAAACCAAAACCCCTCTCAAAACATATGAGGAAATAGCTTTCACAATTTTGCCCCAAAAAAACCTTAACCCCCTTTAACCGCACCCCCTTTCCCCCACATCCCCCGTTTTTGCTGTCAGTCCCCCTGCTAGCAAACAAAAACTTTAACTCTTTTTTAGTCCCCCCTACCCCACCACCCTTTTCCTGCAAAACCCGGGGAAAAAAGGTGGGGATCCAAGGGTTTTTAAAGGTTTTTTTAGTTGGTGGATAAGGTGTGGGGAGTCAAAGGGTTTTAAAAATATTTTTGGTTCACGTGAGGTAGCACGCTATTTTTCCCCATTTCAAACTTTCAACTGATCAACTGCCCGCGGAGACAGTTTTCATTTTAGTTTAAAAAAAAATTTTTAAAAAAAAAAAAACCCCTTTGACCCCCCCACCCTACACCCACCCCCAAAAAACTTAAAACCCTTTGATTCCCTCCCCTTTTTCCCCCCCACTTTTCCTGCAGGAAGTTGGGGGATAGGTAGGGGAACAAAGGGGTTAAGTTTTTTTCTTTTTTCGCATGGGTTGACAATGCAGGCCCCTGGAGGACATTTTTCGGGGGCAAAGGTTAATAAGTAATGACAGTCCTCTATTCGGGTATCAGGGTCACTCCTCACCTGATGGGGTTTTTTTGAAGGGTACGCGCACTCTTTAGAGGAACTGTTCAATTAAAAAGAAAAAGATCTTCTTTTTGAAAATTTAATCGATTGCGCACCCCAAAGTTTCCGTGGGCTGTTTGGTTAAAACTTCCAGGTACAGATACGGGTGGGGGGCATTTCTGGGGGTTTTCCCCACAGGAGTTGGACAATGAGGGAGGAACCGAAAACAACAACACTTTGTAAGACACAAGATCACACAATTTTCCCAAAATACTGAAAAAACCAAAAACAAGCTAATGCCAACAAAACAAAAAAAGAATTTTTTTCCTTACTGCTTACATGGCAATCAACTAAGATATTAAAAAAAAATAAAAAAAAAAAAAAAAAATAAAAAACAACTACTGGAAATATTTTACAAACATTCTATGAGAATCAAAAATGGCAAAAAAAAAAATTTCGAAGAATAAAATGAACATCAAATTTCCACCGGATAAAAAACGAAAAAACAAAGACTTTTAATTAACTATGGAGTTTTAAATTTGGGGTTTAAAAAAATTTTAAATTTTGAAATGGCATGTCCCCTTGTCAAAAAAAAGTTTTTGGTTTTTAGATTTACAAAGGTTAAGAAAAAATTTATAATTGTCATTTCATTCTGAATGCTTTTTCAGAAGCAGCACCTAGTCCCCCCTTTCTGGCTCACTTAGCCCCCTTTCTGGCCCCACTTAGCCCCTCCTTTCGGCTCACAGCCATCCTTTTCTGGCTCACCCTAAACCATCCTTTTTCTGGCTCATCTAGCCATCCTTTCTGGCTCATCAGCCAACCTTTTTGGCTCATCTACCACCTTTTTTGGCTCTCTATCCTCCTTTTCGGGTCATCGCATCCTTTCTGCTCATCGCCACCTTTTTTGCTCATCTACCACCCCTTTTCTGGCTCAACTAGCCCCTTTCTGGCCATCTTGCCATCCTTTTCTGGGCTCACCTACCATTTTTCTGACTCACTAGCCATCCTTTTTCGGGCCCCCTAGCTATCCTTTCTGGCTTCCTACCAATCTTTTTTTTGGGTCACCTAAACACCTTTCTGGCTCACCTAGCACTTTCTGGCTCACCTAGCAATTTTTTGGCTCACCTACCCCTTCTTCTGGGTCAACCTAGCCCCTCCTTTCTGGCTCACCTAGCACTTTCTGGCTCCCTAGCTATCCTTTTTTTGGGTCACCCATCCAAAAATTGCTGACTCATCAGCCACCTTTTCTGGCTCACCTACCATCCTTTCTGGCTCACCTAATCTTTCTTTTGGGTCCCCCCAGCCATCATTGCTGACTCACCTAGCCACCTTTCTGGCCACACCTAGCTACCTTTCCCGGCTCACCAGCAATTCTTTTCCCCGGCTCCCCCCTAGCCAATTTTTTCTGGCTCACCAAACCACATTTCTGGGCCCCTTTTTTCCACCCTTTCTGGCTCACCTAGCCACTTTTCTGGTAACTTAGCCACCTTTCTGGGTCCCCCCTCCCCGCCCCCCCTTTTTTTGAAACCCCAGTTTTTATTTTTTTTTTCATGACTGGGTTTTTTCCCCCCCACCCCCCTGAAAAAACAAAATTTCCCCAACAAAACAACGCCAACAAGTGTCCCCCAAAAAAATAGGGGAAAAAAAATACAACCTAACGCGGGATAAACCATACGCCTGGGGACATAAACCCACTGTGCCACAGGGTCTTTTAAATTTTAAACCCCAACTTACTGGTTTTTTAAAAAACTTTTTTTGTTTAGGCTTTTAATCAACTATAATGTTGGCTCAGCAACACACCACTTCCCCCCCGGGTTTTAATCATTCACAAACCCCCAACGCCAAAACATAGAAATTAAAACCAATAACAAGCTTTTATGCTAGTTTTAATCATTCGCAAACCCAATGCCAAGCCAAAAAAGTTTTCCCCTATCCCCGCTATCAGGTTCCATTCATTAACAAGACTAAAGCCAAGTCAAAAGAAATAAGATCACGCTGTTAAGAGGGGGTGTTTTTTCAAACAGACTTTGCACTGTTACCCGGGGGTAGCTTCATGGGGGTTTGAATAAACTGCTCGATCCGAAGTACCAAAGACAAAACCTACTCCCCTACTGGCAACTAAAATTGTCTGTCAAAAGGGGGGACTCTCCAAAACCCTTTAGGAACCAAAACTGAGGGTTTACAAGGGGAAGGCATGAAAGGGTTAGACAATTTAATAACGCGGGTTATTTGTGAAAGATGAAGGGGAACAACAGGTTTTCTGCGAATTTCTGTTTCTGACAGTGGTGTGACACCTGAAACTTCTATTGAACATCCTTTTGTAAAACAACCCGGCCTGGGAAATATATCCCTTCCCCTAAGGTTAACCAAACATTTTGCAACATACAAAAAAACAACAACACATCAAAGAAGTGTAAGGCCACAACGTGTAATCCATCCCCTTTTTCCCCTGAGCCCCGAAACAAATCAACCCAGTCACGGGGGATCCCACATTTTAATAAGCAAAAACTATTTTTTCCCCCCAATCTCCGGCCATCGTTTTTTAAAAAACTTTGCCAAACAACAACCATCTTTTTGAACTTTGTCCAAACAAAATTTTCCAAAAAAATAGCACACGATAACCAAAGAGGCATGGATTTCTTCCAAGATTAAAAAATGGAAAAATATCCATGCCTAAAAAAAAAAAAATTCGTCATTCACTTTTGGCTAAAATGAAACATCCAAGAGCAAAATGAAAAAACCCCCCA
>JAPXFY010003330.1:0-2500 GCA_030674185.1 Monoplex corrugatus
ATACAAGATAGATAGATAGATAACAGATAGATAGATAGAAGATAGATTGATAGCAGATAGATAGATAGATAGATAGACAGATAGATAGATACAGATAGATAGATAGATAGAAATAGGATAGATAGATAGAAGATAGACAGATAGATAGAAGACAGATAGATAATAGATAGATGACAGATAGATAGATAAGATAACAGATAGATAGATAGACAGATAGATAGATAGAAGATAGATAGATAGATAATAGAAAAGATAGATAGAAGATACAGATAGATAGATAGATGACAGATAGATAGATAGATCAGATAGATAGATAGATAGAAATAATAATAGTGATCACGTTTAGTAGTTTCCTTTTTTTTGTTATTCACATAATATTTGATTCTTAATAGATGATAATGTAATTCTTCATATATATTTCTTTTCTTTTTTCTTTCTTTATATCTTCTTCTATCTTCTTCTTCTTCTTCTTCTTACTTCTTCTTCTTCTTCTTCTTCTTTGTCTTCCTTCTTTCTTCTTCTTCTTCTTCTTTCTTCTTCTTTTCTTCTTCTTCTTCTTCTTCTTCTTCTTCTTCTTCTTCTTCTTCTTCTCTTCTTCTTCTTCTTCTTCTTCTTCTTCTTCTTCTTCTTCTTCTTCTTCTTCTTCTCTCTTCTTCTTCTTCTTCTTCTTCTTCTTCTTCTTCTTCTTCTTCTTCTTCTTCTTCTTCTTCTTCTTCTTCTTCTTCTTCTTCTTCTCTCTTCGCTTCTTCTTCTTCTTCTTCTTCGCTTCTTCTTCTCTTCTTCTTCTTCTTCTTCTTCTTCTCTTCTCTTCTTCTTCCTTCTTCTTCTTCTTCTTCTCTTCTTCTTCTTCTTCTTCTTCTTCTTCTTCTTCTTCTTCTTCTTCTTCTTCTTCTTCTTCTTCTTCTTCTTCTTCTTCTTCTTCTTCTTCTTCCTTCTTCTTCTTCTTCTTCTTCTTCTTCTTCTTCTTCTTCTTCTTCTTCTTCTTCTTCTTCTTCTCTTCTTCTTTCTTCTTCTTCTTCTTCTTCTTCTTCTTCTTCTTCTTCTTCTTCTTCTTCTTCTTCTTCGCATTCTTCTTCTTCTTCTTCTTCTTCTTCTTCTTCTTCTTCTTCTTCTTCTTCTTCTTCTTCTTCTTCTTCTTCTTCTTCTTCTTCTTCTTCTTCTTCTTCTTCTTCTTCCTTCTTCTTCTTCGCATTCTTCTTCTTCCATTCTTCTTCTCCTTCTTCTTCTTCTTCTTCTTCTTCTTCTTCTTTCTTCTTCTTCTTCTCTTTCTTCTTCTTCTTCTTCTTCTTCTTCTTCTTCTTCTCTTCTTCTTCTTCTTCTTCTTCTTCTTCTTCTTCTTCTTCTTCTTCTTCTCTTCTTCTTCTTCTTTCCTTCTTCTTCTTTCTTCTTCTCTCTTCTTCTTCTTCTTCTTCTTCTTCTTCTTCTTCTTCTTCTTCTTCTCTTCTCTTCTTCTCTTCTTCTTCTTCTTCTCTTCTTCTTCTTCTTCTTCTTCTTCTTCTTCTTCTTCTTCTTCTTCTTCTTCTTCTTCTTTCTTCTTCTTCTTCTCTTTTTTTCTCTTCTTTTTTCTTTTTCTTCTTCTTCTTCTTCTTCTTCTTCTTCCTTCTTCTTCTTCTTCCTTCTTCTCTTCTTCTTTTCTTTTTTCTTCTTCTTCTTCTTCTTCTTCTTCTCCTTCTTCCTTCTTCTCTTCTTCTTCTTCTTCTTCTTCTTCTCTTCTCTCTTCCTTCTTCTTCTTCTTCTTCTTCTTCTTCTTCTTCTTCTTCTCTTCTCTTCTTCTTCTCTTCTTCCTTCTTCTCTTCTTCTTCTTCTTCTTCTTCTTCTTCTTCTTCTTCTTCTCTTCTTCTTCTTCTCTTCTTCTTCTTCTTCTTCTTCTTCTTCTTCTTCTTCTTCTTCTCTTCTTCTTCTTCTTCTTCTTCTTTTTCTTCTTCTTCTTCTTCTTCTTCTTCTTTCTTCTTCTTCTTCTTCTTTCTTCTTTCTTCTTCTTTCTTCTTCTCATAGGATGAGGAAGTCAAAGAGTTAATTTGTTTTGCATAGGTGGATACATATAGGATTCAGAGGGTTAACTTAATAGATGGTCAAGCAAGACGGCAGGGACCGGGACAGGAATCTGTCGCTTCGATGAACTTTTGCAACCAACCAGACTCACAGCCCGGTGGTCAGTGATTTTTAAGCAAGTAGCCGCTACCAGCTCGGGCCACTCATTCCTCTCTCTCATCATTGAACAAAAACGTGTCCCTCCCCTCTCTTCCCCCCCCCCCCCTGCACCCCCCACCCCCTACTTGAGAGAACTTAGAACAAGCAACACTGCAAGACTTTACAGAATCAAGCCAATGACGACAGAAATGCCACGCCCTCCTCCTCTTCCTCCTCCTCCACCTCATACACCTCCCCACCCCACCCCCACTTCCATCCGCTCCTCTCTTGCACAGGTAAAGGCTTTATCCTCCCCCTCCCCCCTATCTACCTACCTGACCTCCCCACCCGTTCCAGCCTCCTGCCCAGT
>JAPXFY010003330.1:17500-22241 GCA_030674185.1 Monoplex corrugatus
TTCTTCTTCTTCTTCTTCTTCTTCTTCTTCTTCTTCTTCTTCTTCTTCTTCTTCTTCTTCTTCTTCTTCTTCTTCTTCTTCTTCTTCTTCTTCTTGTTCGTCGTCGTCGTCGTCGTCATCATCATCATCATTATCATCATCATCACCACAATCATCTTTATCATCATCATCATCATCATCATCATCATCATCATGAGCTTCTTCTTCTGCTTCTTCTTCTTCATTATCATGATAATTCATCATCATCATCATTATCATCATCGTCATCATCATCACCACCATCACCACCATCAAACATTTTCCACTGGTATTTGAAAATGACAGCTGCGCTGACCCCTAAACATGTAGATCTACAGTTTTCTGTATGAAAAGTAAACGGTAAGTATAAAGTTCCCCACCACACGCGCAAGAGGAGTGACTGACTGAGTGAGTGAGTGAATGAGTGAATGAGTGAGTGAGTGAGTGAGTGAGCCTACAGTGGACCTCAAAACTTATTGTCCAGAAGTATCGGTAACTGGGCTGGCTGACCCCCAGCCGTGTAATGAGGGGTCTGGGTACAAGGAAGGAGAGTGTGTGTGGGTGGGGGGTGGGGGGGGCATATAGACCTGTATCTGTGGCGGACATCAGCAGGCTCGCGAGGCCACAATGGCGCCCGGCCCTGGCAATTAGAGCTCATTAGGTACCCAGGGGGGCAGGTTGCCACGCCCACAGGGACAGACAGGTAGGCCTGCTGGTGGACTGTGGCCAGTGCTGCCACCTGGACTGGCTGGCAGGACTTTCTGCCTGGTATAGGGGTGAAAACATTTTTTGGATAAACACTTCTGAATGGGTGGCTCCTTCTCCATATGAGAGAGAGAGAGAGAGAGAGAGAGAGAGACAGACAGAATCAGAGACAGAGACAGAGACAGAAATAGAGACAGACAGACAGACAGACAGACAGAGAGTGTATGTATGTGTGTGTGTGTCTGTCTGTGTCTGTGTCTGTGTCTAAGTCTGCGTCTGTCTGTCTGTCTTTCTGTCTCTCTGTGTGCGTGAGAGAGAGAGAGTGAGTGTGTGTGTGAGAGTGTGTGAGTGTGTGTGTATGTGCACGTGTGTGTGTGTCTTTGTGTGGTGTATGTGCGTATGTATATTATGTGCAACTGTGTGTGTGTGCGTGCACGTACGTGTCTTTGTCCATTATGATGCCTATTCCTCTTTCATGTGAATTACCACCAGAGTATATCACTGTATATTCTCCTGATGTTATCATGCCTGCCTCCTTCCATCTCATTTCCCCTAGTCCTAAAATACTGATGTTAAGCCTTTCCATCTCCATTTTGGTGTTGTCTAATTTACCTTTCTGCAACATTGTTCTGATGTTCCATGTTGCGCTATGATAAGAAGACAAAAATATGTTGGGGCAGGGGAGAGCAGCCTAAATGATCGTCCTTGAGCACTCTATCAAACTTTTGGGTCTTTAAAGCAGAAATTCTTATGTTCCCGGAATTGGTGAGGCGTTTCGTTCTGTGCAGAGGTCACTGGACCTGCTGTTTCGACGAAAACCTTAGGCATACGTGAAAATCTTGGGGTGCAATTGTTTTTCTTTAAAATAAACTAACAGATGCCTTTGATCTACAATTCGGAAGAAAAAGGAAAACAAGTGAAGACTTCTGCATGAAATCATTCAAGCAAAATGTGTTCAGAAAGAAAAAAAACATTTGGAAAATATTTTCAGGCGAATAAATTTTCAGACCAAAGAAAAATGTTTGGGTCTGAAATCTGAAGGGATTGTAGTGGCACATTTCAACATTTAGAAAATTATTACGTTATATTGAAGTGGTACCCCCCCACCAGGCAGACAGACCAGCGTCAGACTTCATCTGTGCCCTCTGCCACAGGGACTGTCATTCCCGCGTCGGACTGGCCAGCCACACCCGGCGCTGCACCAGAATAAACACCCAGAGCGCAACTCCATAGTCTTCCGAGACTGAAGGACGCCTATGATGACCCCCCCCCCCCCCCAATGCCTAGCAATTAACATCAGGAAGAGAGTTCTTGAATGTTACATAGAACCAATACTGTTGTACGGTTGTGAGGTCTGGACAGTCAACAAGCAAAGCCAGAACAAGATTGAGGCAGCCGAGATGTGGTTTCGTAGAGGAATGTTGAGAGTTCCATGGACAGCAAAGAAAACAAACGAGACAGTCTTGATGGAGGCAGACACTGGTAGATCATTCGTAAGGAAGATTAGGAAAAGGCAGGCAAAATTCATAGGCCATTTTATGAGGAAGGGGGATTGGAGCACCTGGTCACAACAGGAAAGCTGGAGGGAAAGAGAGCACCAGGTAGACCCAGGGAAATGATACTAGACAGACTTGCAGAGTGGCTGGGGACAAGGAGGATGGAAGAGATGCTTGAGGCAACAAGAGATAGAGACAGATGGAAGTCCATGATTGCCAACGCCGTGCGGCAAGGCACCTGATGATGATGATGATGATGATGATGATGATGATGATGATGATGATGTTGATGGTAAACCCCCCCCCCCCCCCTCCATTCTTCCTTATTTTCTTTTGTCTTGTTTATCTTCTTCTCGTTTCCAGTCCGTTGTAGCGTATCATTGTATCATTATTCGTTTTCTTTTATTATCTTAATTTTGCTTATATTCATTTTAGAGAAAGAACATATACACGTATAAATAATAATAATAATTACAATTATTATTATTATAAATGGCAAACGTTTACAGTCGTATCACAAATTTCAAAATTCAAAGTGAATGAAAGTCATCGATAATTTTGTTGTTGTTGCTTTCTTTTTGTTGTTGATATTGTTGTTGTTTCTACAAAGGACGTACACATATTTATGAAATGTAACCAATTTTGCAAAGAACATAAACATACACGGTAAGTTGAAAAGGCAAGAGACAATCTTTAATGCTTCAAGTGTATAAAGAGATTTGATCACGCCTCTTTTTATGACAAATAACAAATATGGAAGTGATTTTTTTTCTAAGCTGTTGCATATTGTGACGTGTGTTAACTGTAATCAGCCTGCTGGTAGCAGCACGGGATGATATTGGTGTAAATATGAACTGATCATGTAAATGTGAACTGATCATGTAAATGTGAAGTGATCATGTAAATGTGAACTGATCATGTAAATGTGAACTGATGGTGTAAATGTGAACTGATCGTGTAAATATGAACTGATCGTGTAAATGTAAACTGATGGTGTAAATGTGAACTGATGGTGTAAATGTGAACTGATCATGTAAATGTGAACTGATCATGTAAATGTGAACTAATCATGTAAATGTGAACTGATGGTGTAAATGTGAACTGATCGTATAAATATGAACTGATCATGTAAATGTAAACTAATCATGTAAATGTAAACTGATGGTGTAAATGTGAACTAATCGTGTAAATGTAAACTGATCATGTAAATGTGAACTGATAGTGTAAATGTGAACTGATAGTGTAAATGTGAACTGATAGTGTAAATGTGAACTGATCATGTAAATGTAAACTGATCATGTAAATGTGAACTGATCATGTAAATATGAACTGATGGTGTAAATGTGAACTGACTGTTGTTCATTGTAACATGTATATAAGTGTCAGTTGAAAATCAGACAGTATGTTCCAGTAAAGGCGTAGAAGCACTGCTCTGTCTTTTGAGTCGTCAACAGCAAGAACGAAAGACATATCATTATCATCATCATCATCATCATCATCATCATCATCATCATCATCATCATCATCATCACCGCAAGTAGGCCTACCACCTTCGGGGATTATTATAATACGCTCGGACACAAGCTGCCTGTGATCATTTTTACACCTATGGCCCCTATAGACAAGGTTGAAAACAGAAGAACATCAGACCTTTCATCACTTCTGTGTACATACAGAATTGAAACACCTCAAACCTTTTCCAACGAAAGAGAGCATTAAACTGAACAAACACTTCCCACCTGGGTGTCATGTAAGAAAAAAGGGGTCGCTACCTTATAACCTCCCTTGATCAACCCCCTGTCAAACGGCCTCTTACAAATTCTGGGACCGACGTTGGTTTATTCAGGGAATGGAATTTGTGACAAACTTGACAAGTGTGCTGACTGAATGACATAGTCTACATCATATTCCTCGTGTGTGAGCTACCCGTTCATCATTACTGTGTACAGAACCGAACGAATTATGGACCCTTTTCACAAGCCTGGAACCGAACGAATATATAACATAATTATATGACCCTTTTCACAAGCCTGGAACCGAACGAATATATAACATAATTATATGACCCTTTTCACAAGCCTGGAACCGAACGAATATATAACATAATTATATGACCCTTTTCACAAGCCTGGAACCGAATGAATATATAATACATATATGACCTTTCCCGCAAGCCTGGAACCGAACGAATATATAATATATATGACCCTTTTCACAAGTCTGGAACCGAATGAATATATAATATATGTATGATCTTTTACACAACTCTGGAACCGAAAGAATATGTAATATATATGTCCTTTTTTTAAGCCTGGAACTGAACGAATATATAATATACATGACCCTTTTCACAAGCCTGGAACTGAACGAATATATAATATACATGACCCTTTTCACAAGCCTGGAACTGAACGAATATATAATATACATGACCCTTTTCACAAGCCTGGAACTGAACGAATAATAATATACATGACCCTTTTCACAAGCCTGGAACTGAACGAATATATAATATACATGAC
>JAPXFY010003331.1:0-15000 GCA_030674185.1 Monoplex corrugatus
TAAAGTAATAAAGTTAAAGTAGAGAATTAAGTTAATTAATTAATAATTAAAGTTAAAGTTAAAGTTAAGTTATTAAAGTTAAGTTAAGTTAATTTTAAATTAAAGTTAAGTTAATTTTAAGTTAAATTAGTTTAATTAAAGTTAAAGTTAAAGTTAAATAAAGTTAAAAGTTAAAAGTTAAAGTTAAATTAAAGTTAAAGTTAAAGTTAAAGTAATTAAATTAAAGTTAAAGTAAATTAAAGTTAAATTTAAGTTAAATTTAAAGTTAAAGTTAAAGTTAAATTTAAATTAAAGTTATTAATTATATTAAGTTAAATTAAAGTTAAAGTTAAAGATAATTAAATAAAGTTAAAGAATTAAATTAAGTAAAGTTAAAGTTAGTTAAAGTTTAATTAATTAAAGTTAAAGTATAAATTATTTAATTTAAGTTTTATAAGTTATTAAAGTTAAAGTAAAGTTAAGTTAAAGTTAAATTAAATTAAAATTAAAGTTAATTAAGTTAAAGTTAAGTTAAAGTTAAGTTAAAGTTAAAGTAAATTTAAAGTTAAAGTTAAAGTTAATTAAAGTTAAAGTTAATAGTTAAATTAATTAAAGTTAAAGTTAAGTTAAAAGTTTAATAGTTAAAGTTAAATTTAATTAAAGTTATTTAAAGTTAAAGTTAAAGTTTAAAGTTAAGTTAAATTAAAGTTAAAGTATTAAAGTTAAAGTTAAAGTTAAAGTTAAATTAAAGTTAAATAAGTAAAGTAAGTAAAGTAAAGTTAAATTAAAGTTAAGTTAAGTTAAAGTTAATTAAGTTAAAGTTAATTAAAGTTAAAGTTAAAGTTAAAGTAGTTAAAGTAAGTTAAATATATATTATAAATAATAATAAGTTAAATAATAGTAATAATTAATTAAGAATTAATAATAAATTAAATAAGTTAATAATAGTTAATTAAAGTAGTAAGAGTGTATATTAGAGTTTTTAGGTAGTTTATTATAATTAAGTTAGTTAAGTAATAGTTAAAAATTAGTATAAGTAGTTTAATTTGTAATAATAAGTAATAGAAGAAGTAAAAAAAAAAAAAATATAGTATATTATTAAAGTAAATTAATTAAATAAGTATAATAAGTAAATTAAAGTTATAAGTTAAGTTAAAGTTAAAGTTAAGTAAGTTAAAGTTTAAGTAAGTTAAATTAAAGTTTTAAAGTTAAAGTTAAATTAAAGTTAAAGTTAAAGTTAAAGTTAATAAGTTATTAGTTAAAGTTAAGTAAATTTAAAGTTAAAGTTAATGTTAAGTTAATAGTTAAAGTTAAAGTTAATTGTTAATTAATAAGTTAAAGTTAAAGTTAAGTTAAATAAGTTAAAGTTAAGTTAAAGTTAAGATTAAAGTTAATTAAAGTTAAAGTTAAGTTAATTAATTAGTAAATTAATTAAGTAAAGTTAAAGTTAAGTAAAGTTAAGTTAAATTTAAGTTAAAGTTAATAGTTAAGTTAAAGTTAAGTTAAAGTTAAATTAAATTAAATTAAAGTTAAAGTTAAAGTTAAAGTTAAAGTTAATTAAAGTTAAGTTAAAGTTAATAAGTTAAAGTTAAAGTTAAAGTTAAAGTTTAAAGTTAAAGTTAAAGTTAATTAAATTTAAAGTTAAAGTTAAGTAAAGTTAAGTTAATAAGTTAAAGTTAAAGTTAAAGTTAAATTAAGTATTAAATTAAGTTAAAGTTAAAGTTAAGTTAAGTAAAGTTTAAAAGTAAGTTAATTTAATAGTTAAAGTTATAAGTTAATTAAAGTTAATTAAAGTTAAAGTTAATGTTAAAGTTAAAGTTAAGTAAAGTTAAAGTTAAATTAAGAGTTTAAATTAAAGTTAAGTTAAAGTTAAAGTTAAAGTTAAGTTAAATTAAGTTAAAGTTAAAGTTAAATTAAAGTGTAAAGTTTAAAGTTAAAGTTAAAGTTAAAGTTAATTTAAATTAAAGTTAAAGTGTTAATGTTAGTAAGTTAAAGTAAATTAATAAGTTAAGTTAAAGTTAGTTAAGTTAAGTTAAAGTTAAAGTTAAAGTTAAAGTTAGTTAAATGTTAAAGTTAAAGTTAAAGTTAAGTTAAGTTAATTAAGTTAGTAGTTAAAGTTAAGTTAAAGTTAATAGTTAATTAAAGTTAAAGTTAAAGTTAATTTAAGTTAAAGTTAAAGTTAATTAAAGTTAAAGTTAAATTAAAGTTAATGTGTTAAAGTTAAGTTAAATGTTATAGTTAAAGTTAAAGTTATTAAAGTTAAAGTTAAAGTTAAAGTTAAAGTTAAAGTTAAAGTTAAGTAAGTTAAAGTTAAAGTTAAAGTAAAGTTAAATAAAGTAATTAATTAAAGTTAATAAAGTTAATTAATTAATAAGTTAAGTAAAGTTAAATATAAGTTAAAGTTAATAATTAAATAATAATTAAATTAAAGTTAAATAAATAATTAAAGTAAATAATTAAAAAATTTAAAAGTAATTTATTAATAATTAAGTAAATAAATAAGTTAATTAATTTTAAATAAATAAATTAAGTTAAATTTATTAAAGTAAATAAAGTATTAAGTTAATTAAAGTTAAAGTTAAGTTAAATTAAAAGTTAAATAATAAAGTAAGTTAAGTTAAGTTAAAGTTAGAATTAAAGTTAATAAGTTAATTAAGTTAAATTAATTAAAGTTAAAGTAATTAATTAAATAAAATAAAAGTTAAATTAAAGTAAAAGTAAAGTTAAAGTAAAGTAAATTAAGTTATAAGTTAATAAAATAATAAATAAAAAAAAAGTAAATTAATTTAAGTAAGTAATAAAGTTAAATAAATAAAGTAAATAAAAAAGTAATAATTAAAAATTAAGTAATAAAAAAGTAATAATAAATTAGTAAGTAAATAAATAAGTTAATTAATAAAGTAAGTAAATTTAAAGTTTAAATTAAGTTAAAGTAAATAAAGTTAAATTAAAGTTAAAATTATAATTAAAGTAAATTATAAAAGTTAAAGTTTAAAGTTAAAGTAAATGTTAAAGTAAAGTTAATTAAAGTTAAAGTTAAGTAAAGTTAAGTTAAAGTTTAATATAAATTTTAAAGTAAAGTTAAAGTAAAATTAAAGTTAAAGTTAAAGTTAAGTTAAAGTTAAAGTTAAATTAAGTTAAAGTTAAATTAAAGTTAAAAGTTAAAGTTAAAGTTAAAGTTAAAAGTAAAGTTTAATTATAGTTAAAGTTAAAGTTAAAGTTAAAGTTAAAGTTAAAGTTAAGTTAATAAAGATTATTAAAGTTAAAGTTAAATTTAAAGTTAAAGTTAAAAGTTAAAGTTAAAGTTAAATTATAGTTAAGTTAAATGAAAGTTAGAGTGAGAGAAAAGTTAAAGTTAAAGGTAAATTAAAGTTTAAAGTTATAGTATTTAAAGTTAAAGTTAAGTTAAGTTAAGTATTAAGTTAATTAAAGTTAAGTTATTGTTTGGTATATTATAAATTTAATTAAGGTTTTGTTTTTTTTTTTTTAAAGTGTATTTAATAGTTAATTGGTAATTGTTTTAGTTTTTAGTGTTAGTTAAATGTTAATGTTAAAGTTTGTTTTAGTGTATTTTATGGTATAGTTAAAGTAAGTTTTAGTTAAAGTGAAATTAAAGTTAAGTTAAAGCATTAAAGTTAAAGTTCAAAAGTTAATGTTATAGTTAAAGTTATATTAAAGTTAAAGTTAAAGTGAAAGTTAGAGAGGTGTTAAGTTATTGTTTAAAGTTAAAGTTAAAGTGAAATTAAAGTTTAAGTTTAAATGTTAAAGTTAAAGTATATAGTTAAGTTAAAGTTTAGTTAATGTTAAAGTATATAGTTTATAAGTTAAAGTTTTTAATTAAAAGTTATATTAAAGTTAAAGTTATGTTAAAGTTTATGTTGAAAGTTTAATGGTTTATTATAGTAAAGTGTATATTAAAGTTAAAGTTAAAGTTAAAGTAAAAAAGTTAAAGTTATAATTAGGAACAATAAACGATGACAAAAAGACTGTGATTTAACAACTGTTGAAGGGTTGATATGATAGTTACTATAAGTGGTGACATATATGAATTAGGGGTAACAGTGGGAGAGTGAGGATTGTACAGTATCAGAGAGTAGGTCTATGTATAGATTTTTGTCTATATGAGAGAATAAGTATTTGTAGAGATGGGTAAGGTATATATGGAGTGTTAATAGGTAATTAACAGCATGGAAGAGACAGATGATCAATAGTGTGAATAGATAAATAATATTCAATGATCGATTGATAAGACATGTACTCTTTATATAGAGCGGATATTAACACACGTACAATGGGCACTATCAACTAGGAGGGTGGGTGTACAATAAGTACAACAGTTCACTTAAGCATACAGACAGTCTCTATGCTGACTATAATGTCTATATTTGTACTCTGTTAGTAGACATGTGAGATATGTATAATATCACTATAGTGATCTATAAAAGAAAAAGATATATTGAGTAGGAGAGAGGTATTTCTTTGAAGATATAAGAGAAATATCACAGGTTAACTTATATATCAGGAGTATTTACGATAAATTAAATTGTACTCGAGTGAAATAGTTTAACATTAAATTGGCAGAGTGGTGGAAGTGGGGGGGGGTGGAGGTGATGGATGAGATGATTTTTTAGATTTAAGAATAAGAGTTAAGTAAAGAGTAGAGATGGGAAGGATTTATAGGAAATTATAAGTGGATGTAATATAAGGAATAAAAAAATGGAAGTAAATGATGATTATGAATAGAGGAGAGGGGAGGGGATGGTGAAAGATGGGTTTGGGAATGAAATTTTGTATGAAAGGTGGGGTGAGGGAATTGATGTGGTGTATGGGAAGAAATATGAGTGTATTTTTCGGGAGTATTAGATGTTAAGTGTGATTATAGGGGGTGAAGTGTAAGAGATTATAAGATTATAGGTTTTATAGAGATTTTAAGGTGGGGGTGTATTTAGATAGAGATATTTTTAGTGGAGATGTTTGTATGAAATATGTTATATGATATGTATATGAGTAGAGATATTGTATAGAGAGAATGGAAGAGTATGATTTATATGGATGGAGTTATGGTTTATGGGTAGGGTATTGGATGAATGTAGTTGAGAGTGTAGAGATAGATTGAGGGTTAGTGAGTTTAATGGTGGAGTTAGGTGATGGTATGATGGTGAGGTAATAGAGAGAGGAGAGAGAGAGAGAGAGAGGGAGGGGGAGGGAAGGAGGGGGTGAAGAGAGAGGAAAAGAGGAGTAGTGAGGGATATTAGATTTTTTTGTTGGTATGGTAGTAGTGTTATGAATGGATGGTTAGGATTGTGTATTGGTTGTATGAGAAAAATTGTGGATAGATGTGGATTTTTTTTGGGGGTTGGTTGTGGTAGGAAAGTTGGGTTGGGGGTATTTTGGGTGTGATGTTTTTAGGGGTTGGGGGGGAGTGGTAGTTGGGTATATATATAATATTTATATATATATATTATATATATATTATATTTTTTTTATATATGGTGTGGTTTGAGGGGTAGAATGGTTTGGTTGAAAGGGGTATTGGGTGAGGGTGGGGGATGTATTTAGTTGTGTTGGGGTGATTGGGGTTTTAGTGGGGTAAAGATGGTTGGTATGTGATTAGGTTTTTGAGGTGTTTTAAGTTGAGTGGGTGATTAGATAGTGGGGGGTGGATAGGATAGATTATTTGATATTATGGAGGTTGGGGATGAAAAGGAAAGGGAGAGGGATTGTTGGGATGGGATATGAGTGGAGGGAATTTAGTGTGTTTTGGTTTTGTTGTTGTTGTGTTTTGTTTTTTTTTTTTGTTGATTGTTGGTTTTGTATGGAGTGGTTTTGGTTTGGTAGTGTTGTAGGAGTTGGGTAGTATTTTGAGTTGTTTAGTTGTAGTTGTTGTTGTGGTAGTTGTTTGTGAGTAGAGAGAGAGGTGTTGTTGGTATTGTTGTGATTGAGTAGGGGTTTTAGGTTGAGATGGTGGATTAATGGGAGATGGTGGGGAAAGTGTTTGTTTTATTGAGGGGTATTTAATTTAAGGAGGTAGAAAGGGGGTGGTGGGGTTTGGTGAGTGTGGGGGAGTGGAGTATTGAGAGGGGGGGGAAATTGTATTGGTAGTGTGGAGTTGAGTTATTGTGGTGAGGGAGTGGGGGGGTGATTGGAGGTTGAGTAAATTTGTTGAGGTGTTGATTGTTTATTTATGTTTTGTTTGAAGATGGTGAGATGGATTTGAGAGGGTGTGTGGTGGGTGGTGTATTGTTTGGATATATATATGATATATAAATATATATATGTTGTAATGTTGTGAATTTGAATTGATAGTGTGTATGTGTATGTGGTGTTGTTTTAGAAGTTATTGTGGATTATGGTGGGAGATTGAGGGATGGGTTGTATTGAATAATATATGGTGTGGGTTGTTGGAATTGTGAGGGGTAGGGGGATTTGGGTGGTTTTGTTTGGAAGGGGAGAGAAAGGGGTGAGAATGGGATGAATATGTGTTTTATTATGGGATGGAGGATGTGGGGGGTGGTGAGAGTGTGTGAAGGGGAAGAGGGGGGGGGGGGGGGGGGGGGGGGGGGGGGGGGGGGGGGATTGAGTGTTTGGATGGTTGGGTTGTTGAAGGATTGTGTAAGGATTTGTTTTTTTTTTTTTTTTTTTTTTTTTTTTTTTTTTTTTTTTTTTTTTTTTTTTTTTTTTTTTTTTTTTTTTTTTTTTTTTTTTTTTTTTTTTTTTTTTTTTTTTTTTTTTTTTTTTTTTTTTTTTTTTTTTTTTTTTTTTTTTTTTTTTTTTTTTTTTTTTTTTTTTTTTTTTTTTTTTTTTTTTTTTTTTTTTTTTTTTTTTTTTTTTTTTTTTTTTTTTTTTTTTTTTTTTTTTTTTTTTTTTTTTTTTTTTTTTTTTTTTTTTTTTTTTTTTTTTTTTTTTTTTTTTTTTTTTTTTTTTTTTTTTTTTTTTTTTTTTTTTTTTTTTTTTTTTTTTTTTTTTTTTTTTTTTTTTTTTTTTTTTTTTTTTTTTTTTTTTTTTTTTTTTTTTTTTTTTTTTTTTTTTTTTTTTTTTTTTTTTTTTTTAAAAAAAAAAAAAAAAAAAAAAAAAAAAAAAAAAAAAAAAAAAAAAAAAAAAAAAAAAAAAAAAAAAAAAAAAAAAAAAAAAAAAAAAAAAAAAAAAAAAAAAAAAAAAAAAAAAAAAAAAAAAAAAAAAAAAAAAAAAAAAAAAAAAAAAAAAAAAAAAAAAAAAAAAAAAAAAAAAAAAAAAAAAAAAAAAAAAAAAAAAAAAAATTTGTTTTTGTATTGGTTTTTGTTGATTGGGGGTGTGGTGGTTTGTTTTGATTTGGGGGGGATGTGGTGTTATTTTGGGTGGGTTGGATTGTGATGGGAGGTTTGTTGTTTATGTTTTTTGGGTTGTGGGGTTGGGTTTGGTGGTTTGATTTTAGGGGTTTGGGTTGTTGTGTTTTTGTGTGTTGTTGGTGTTTGGGTTGGTTTGTGGGTGTGGTTGGTGTTTGGGGTGTTTGTTGGGTTTTTGGTGGGTTTTGGGGTTGTGGGTGAGGGTTTTGGTGGTGTGGTGTTGGGGTTTGGTGGGTGTGTTTTGGGGTTTGGTTGGGGTTTGGGGTGGGTTTTTTTTGGTGGGTTTGGTTGTGTGGTTTGTTGTTTGTTTTGGTTGTGTGTGGGTGGTGGGGTTGTGGTTGTTGTTTTTTGTTTTGTTGTTGTGGGTGGGGTTGTTTGTTTTTTGTGTTGTTGGGTTGGTTGTTTTGTTTTGGTTTTTGGTGTGGGTTTGGGGTGTTTTTTTGTTTTGGTTTGTTTGGGTTTTTTGGGGTTTTGGGGTTGGTGGTTTGGTTTGGGTTGTGTTTTGTTGGTTGGTTTTTGTTGGGTTTTGTTTTTTGTTGGGGTTTTTGTTGGTTTGGTTGTGGGGTTTTGTTTGTGTTTTTTTGGGGGTTGGTTTGGTTGGTTTGGGGTTTTGGTTTGGGTTTGGGGGGTTTGTTTTTTGTTTGGTGTTTGTGGGGGTGGTTGTGGTTTGGTGTTTTGGGTGTTGTTGGGTTTGGGTTTTGGGGGGTTTGTTGTTGGGGTGGGGGTGGTTGGTGGTTTGGTTGGGGGTTTGTTGTGGTGTAGGTTTGGTGGGGGGTTGGTGGTTGGTTTTGGTTGGGTGGGGGGGGGTGGGGGGGGTGGGTGGGTTTTTTTGTGTTGTTGTGGTGTTGTTGTGGTTGGGTTTTTTTGGGGTGGGTGGGTGGGTTTGGTTTGTTGTGGTTGTGGGGGGTGTGGTTTTTGGTTTGTGTTGGTTGGGGGGGTGGTGGTGTGTGGGTGGGGGGTGTGTTTGTTTTGTTGGTTTTTTGTTGTTGTTGGGTTGTTTTGTTTTTTGTGTGGGTTGTGGGTTTTGTTTGTTGTGGGTTGTGGTGGTTGGGGTTTGTATGGTTTGGTTGTGGGTGGTTTTGTTGGGTAGGTTGTTTTTGGGGGTGTTTGTTTTGTTTGGGGTTTGGTGGTTTGGTTGGGTGGGTTTTTGTGTTGTTGGTTGTTGGTGGGGGTTGTGTGGTTTGTTTTGTGGGGTTTTTGTTTGTTTTTTGGTTGGTTTTGTTTTTGTGGTTTTTGGTTTGTTGTGGTTTGGTTGTTTGTTTGTTGTGTTGGGTTGTTTTTTGGTTGTTGTTGTTTTGTTGGGTGGTTTGGTTTTTTGTTGGTTTTTGTGGTTGGTTGTTGTGGGGGTGTTTTTTGGTTTTTTTTTTTTGTGGTTGGGTTGTTGTTTGTTGTTTTTTTTTTTTGGTGTGTGTGGTGGGGGGGGTTGGGGGGGGTTGGGGTGGGGGGGGGGGGGGGGGGGGGGGGGGGGGGGGGGGGGGGGGGGGGGGGGGTGGGGGTGGGGGTTGGTTTTTTTTGGGGGTTTGGGGGTTTGGTTGGGTTTTTTTTTTTTTGGGGTTGTTGGGGTTTGGGGGGTTGGTTTGTGTTTGTGGGTTATTGGGGGGTTTGGTGTTTTTGTGGGTGTGGTTGGGGTGGTTTGGGTTTTGTTGTTTTTGGTGGTTGTGTGTGTGGGGTTGGGTGTTTGGGGGGGGGGTTTGGGGTGGGTTGGTTTGTGTTTTTTGGGTTGTTGGGGGGGGGGTGTTTTGGGTTTTGGGGGGGGGGTTGGGGTGGGGGTGGGGGTGGGTGTGGTTTGTTTGGGGGGGTTTTGGGGTTTTTGGGTTTGGGTTGTGGTTGGTTTTTGTTGTGGGTTTTTGGTTTTTGTTGGGGGTTGTTTTTTGGGGGTTTTGTGTTTTGTGTGTTTTTTTGTTTTGGGTTTTTGTTTTGTGTGGGTTTGGGTTGGGGTTGTTTTGGTGGGTTTTTGGTGGTTGTTTTTTGTTTTTTTTTGGTTTGTTTTTTTGGGTGGTTGGGGTGGTTTTTTGGTTTGTGTGGGTGGGTTTTTTGTTTGGGGGGTTTTGTTTTGGGTGGTTTGGGGGTTTGGGGGTTTTGTTTGGTTTGGGGGGTGGGGGGGGGGGGTGTGGGTTTTTTTTTTTTTTTTTTTTTTTTTGTTGTTGGTTTTGTGTTTTGTGTTTTTTTTTTTTGGGTTTTGGGGGGTTTTTTTGTTGGGGTTTTTTGTTGGGTTTTGTTTGGTTTGTTTTTGTTTTTGTGGGTGTGGTTGGGGTTGGGGTGGTTTTTTTGTTGTGTTTTTTGGGTTTGTTTTTGGTTTGGGGGGTTGTGTGGGGGTTGTTTTGTTTTTTTGTGTGTTTTTTTTGTTGTGGTGGGTTTTGGGGTTGGTGGGGTTTTTGGGGTGTTTTTGGGTGTTTTTTTGGGTTTTGGTTTGTTGTTGGTTTGTTTGGGGGGGGGGGGGGGTGTGTTTGGGGGGGGTGGGGGGTGGGGTTGGGTAGGTTTGTTTTGGGGTGGTTTGGGGGGTTTGGGGTTGTTGTTTGTGGGATGTGTTTTGGGAGTGTGGGGTGTATTTGTGGTGTGGATGAGTGGTTGTTGGGGTTTGTGTGGGGTGGTTGTGGTTGTGGGTTTGGGTGGTGTGATGTTGGGGTTGGTTTGTGGGGTTGTGGTTTGGGTGGTGGTGTGGGGGTTGTGTGGGGTTTGTGTTGTTGGTGGTTGTGGTGGGGGTGGGTTGGGTTTTGGGTGGGTTGGTGTGTGGTTTGGTGGGGGTTGTTTTTGTTGGTGGTTGGTTGTGGGGTTGGGGGTGTTTGGTGGGTTGGGGTTGGTGTGGGTGTGGGTTGGGTGGTTGGTGGGTGTGTTGTGTGTTTGTGTTGTGGTGTTGTGGTGGTTGGGGGGTTTGGGTGGTGGGGGGTGTGTGGTGTGGGTGGGGGTGGGTTGTTGTTGTGTGTGGGGGGGGGTTGGTGGTGTGTTGGGTGTGGTGTGTGGGGGTGGGGGGGTTTGGTGGGGGGGGGTGGGTTGTGGTGGGGGTGTGGTTTGGGTGGGTTTGTTGGGGGTTGTGTTGGGTGGTGTGTTGGTGTGGTTGTGTGGTGGGTGGTTTTTGTGTGTTGGGTGTTGTGGGTTGTGGGGTTGTGTGTGGTGTTGTTGTGGGTGTGTGTGTGGTGTGGGTGTGGGGTGGGTTTGGGGTGGGGTGGTGTTTGGGGGGTGGTGGGGTGGTGTGGTTGGGGGTTGGTGGTGGGTTGTTGGTTGGGTGGTGTTTGGTTTGTGGTGTTGGTGGGGTGGGGTGGTGGGGTTGTTGGGGGTGGTTTGTGTTGGTGGGGTGTGGGGTGTGGTTGGGGTGTTGTGGGTGGGTTGGTGTGGGTGTTTTGGTTGTGTGGGTGGGTTGGGTGGTGGGTTGTGTGGTGGTGGGTTGTGGGTGGTTGGGGTGTGGGTTGTGGTGGGTGTGTGGGGTGGTGTGGTGGGTGGTGGTTGGGGGGTGGTGTGTGTTGTGGTGGGGTGGTTGGTTGTGGGTGGGGTTGTGGTTGGGGTGGGTGGGGGTTGTGGGGGGGGGTTGGGGGGGGTGGTTGGTGGTGGGGGTGGTTGTGGGTTGGTGTGGGGTTGTTGTTGGTTGTGGTTGGGTTGTTGTTGTGGGTTGGTGGTGGTGTGTGGGTGTTTGGTGGGGGTGGTGTGGGGGGTGTGTGGGGGTGGTGGGGGTTGTGGGTTGTGGGGTGGTGGGTGGTGGGGGGGGTGTGGTGTGGTGTGGGGGGTGTGGGGTGGGGTGGGGGTGGGGGGGGGGGTGGGGTGTGGGTGGGTTGGTGGGGTGTGGGGGGTGGTGGGGGGGGGTGTGGGTGGTGTGGTGGGGGTGGGTGGGGGGTGGGGGTGGGGGTGTTGGTGTTGGGGTGGGGGGTTGGTGGGTGGTGGGTGGTGGTGTTGGTGGTGGGGGTGGTGGTTGGGTTGGTGGGGGGGTGGGGGTGGTGGGTGGGTGGGTGTTGGTTGGTGGTGTGGTGTGTGGGTGTGGTTGGGGTGTGGGTGGGTGGGGGGGGGTTGTGGGGGGTGGGGGTTGGGTTGGTGGTGTGGGTGGTGGTTGGTGGGGTTTGGGTGGGGTGGGTGTGGGGTGTGGGGGGTGTGGGGGTGGGTGGTGGTTGGTGGGTGGGTTTGGTGGGGTGGGTGGTGGTGGGTGGTTGTTGGGTGTTTTGGTGTGTGGGGGTGGGTGGTGGTGGTGGTTGTGTGTGGGGTGTGGTGTGGGTTGGGGGTTTGGGGTTTGGTTGGGGTGTGGTGGTTTGGTGGGGGGGTTGGTTGTGGGGGGTTGTGTGGGGTGGGGGTGGGGGGGGGGGGGTTGGTGTGTGGGTTGGGTGGTGGGGGTGGGGGTTGGGGTGTGGGGTTGGGGTGGTTGGGGGTGGTGGTGGGTGTTGGTGGGTGTGTTTGTGGTGGGTGGGTGTGTGGGGGGTGGGGGGTTGGTGGGGTGGTTGGGTGTGGGGGGTTGGGTGTGGTGGGGGTGGTTTGGTGGGTGGGGGGGGGGTGGTGGGTGGGGGTGTGTTTGGTGTGTTTGGTGTGGTGGGTTGTGGTGTGGTTTGGGTTTGTGGGGTGTGGTGGTTGGGGTTGTTGGGTGTTGGTTTGTGTTGTGGTGTGGGTTTGGTGTGTGGTGGGGTGTGGTGTGGGGTGTGGTGGTTTGGTGGGTGGTTTTGGGTGGTGGGTGTTGTGGTGTGTGTTGTTGGTGTTTGTGGTTGTTGGTTTTGGTGTTTTGTTTGGGGGTTTTTGTTTGTGTGTTTGGTGTTTGTTTGGTGTTGTGTGGTGTTGTTTTTGGTTTGTAAAGTTAAATTTAAATTAATAAATTAAAATTAAAAGTTAAATATAAAGTTAAATTTAAATTTAAAGTATAAATTAAAGTTAATAAATTAAATAAAATTAAAGTTAAAGTTAAATATAAATTAAAAGTTAAATTAAATTAAAATATAAATTAAATTAAAATAAATTAATTATAAAGTTAAATTTAAATTAAATTAAAGTTTAAAGTTAAATTAAAGTAAATAATTAATAAGTTAAATTTAAAATATAAAATTAAAGTTAAAATTTAAATTTAAATTAAAGTTAAATTAAATAAAATTTAAATAAAATTATAAATTAAAAATAAATTAAATTAAAAAAAATTTAAATAAAAGTTAAATAATAAATTAAATAATAAAGTAAAATAGTAAATAAAAAATAAAATAAATTAAATATAAATTAAATAAATAAATAATAAATTAAATTAAATTAAATTAAAGTATTTAAATTTAAAGTAAATAAATAAAATTAAATAAAATAATTAAATAAATTAAATATAAATTAAATTAAAAAAATTAAATAAAGAAATTAATTAAGAAATATTAAATAAATTAAATTAAATAAAAGTTAAATTAAATAAATTTAAAAATTAAAGTAAAGTAAATTTAAATAAAAATTAAATTAAGTTAATATAAATTAAATAAATTAAAGTAAATTAAATTAAAGTAAATAAAAAATAAATAAATTAAATAAAATTAAATTATAAATAAATTAAATAAATAAATAATATAATAATAAATTATAAAATTAAATAAAGTTATTAAATTAAATTAAAAATTAAAATAAATTAATTAAATATAAATTATTAAATTAAATAAAATTTAAAGTTAAATTAATTAAATTAAAGTTAAAGTTAAAGTTAAGTAAATTTAAATTAAATTTAAATAATATTAATAATTAAAATTTAAAGTTAAATTTAAAGTTAAATTAAATATAAATTAAGATAATTAAAATTAAATTAAAATTTAAATTAAAATTAAAGTTAAATTAAAATTAAATTAATAAATTAAGTATAAATTTAAATTAAATTAATTAAAGTTAAATTAAAATTAAAGTTAAATTAAATTAAAGTTATAAAGTATAAAGTTAATATTAAAGTTAAAGTTAAATTAAATTAAATTAAAGTTAAATTAAATTAAATTAAATTTAAATTAAATAAATTAAATTAATTAAATTAAATTAAATTAAAGTTAAAATTAAATAAATTAAATTTAAATAAATTAAATAAATATAAATTAAATAATAAATTTAAATTAAATAAATAAAATAAATTTAAATTAAATTTAAAGTAAAATTAATTAAATTTAAATTAAATTAAATAAAATTAAATTAGTAAATTAAATTAAAAGTTAATAAATTAAATAATTAAAATTAAATTAAATTTAAATTAAATTTAAATTAAATTAAATTAATAATAAATTAAAATTAAATAAATTAAAATTAAATTAATTAAATTAAATTAAATTAAATTAAATAAAGTAAAATTTAAATTAAATTAAATTTAAATAAATTAAATAAATTAAATTAAATTAAAATAAATTTAAATTAAAATTAAAAATTTAAATTAATAAATTAAATTAAAAAGTTAAATAAATAAATTAAATTAAAATTAAATATAAATTAAATAAAGTTAAAATTATAAAATAAAATAAATTAAAGTAATTAAAAATTAAATTTAAATTAAAAATTAAAATAAATTAAATTATAAAGTTAAAATTAAATTAAAATAAAATTTAAATATAAATAATTAAAATAAAATTAAATTAAATTAAATAAAATTAAATTAAATTAAAATTAAATTAAATTAAATAAAATTAAAATATAAATTAAAATTAAATAATTAAATTAAATTAAATTAAATTTAAATAAAATTAAATTAAAATAAATTTAAATAAAGTTAAATTAAAATAAATAAAATATAATAAATAAAAATTAAATTAAATTTAAATAAATTAAATTTAAATTAAATTAAATTTAAATTAAATTAAATTAAATTAAATTTAAATTAAATAAATAAATTAAATTTAAATTAAAATTAAAATTAAAATAAATTAAAATTAAATAAATAAAGTAAATAAATTAAAATTAAATTAAATTTAAATTTAAAGTAAAATTAAAGTAAAATTAAAATTAAAGTTAAATATAAATTAAAGTTAAATAAATTAAATATAAATTAAATATAAAATTAAATAATTAAATATAAATAAAAATAAAATTAATTAAATTAAATAAAATATAAATTTAAAATTAAATTAAATTTAAATTAAAATTATAAAATATAAATTAAAATTAACAATTAAATTAAATAAATAAAGTTAAAATTAAAATTAAATTTAAAATTAAATTAAAGTAAATTAAATTAAATATTAAATTAAATTAAAATAAATTAAATTAAATATAAATTAAAGTTAAAATTAAAGTTAAATTTAAATTAAATTAAATTAAAATTAAATATAAATAATAATATTAAATTAAATTAAAATATAAATAAAATTAAAATATTAAAATATAAATTTAAATTAAAATAAAATTAAAATAAATTAAATAAATTAAATAATAAATTAAATAAAATTTAAAATAAATAATAAATATAAATAAAATAAAATAAATTAAATTAAAATAAAATAAAAATACATTAAATACTAAATAAAATTAAAATAAATTAAAATAAATTAAAATAAATAAAATAAATTAAATAAAATTATAATAATCACTAAATAAACTTAAAATAAAAATTAAAATAAATAACTTAACAAAACATTAACATCCTAAACCTAACTAAACTAAAAACTAACTAACCTAAACTATAACACTAAATAAATCTAAACTAAATTAACAAATAATAACTTAAACTAAACTAAATAAAACTAAAATAACACCTAAACAACCATAACCTAACATATAACTAACCCTAACAACTAAC
>JAPXFY010003331.1:20000-22240 GCA_030674185.1 Monoplex corrugatus
AAACTAAAGTAACCTAAACTTAACTAACCTAAACTAACCTCAACAAAACTAAAGTATATTAAACTAAACTAAACTAAACTAAAGTAAGCTAAACTAAAACTAAACTAAACTAAACTAAAAACTAAACTAAACTAAACTAAAATAAAATAAAATAAAATAAACTAAGCTAAACTAAACAAAAGTAATGTAAACTAAACTAAACTAAACTAAACTAAACAAAACTAAACTAAACTAAACTAAACTAAACTAAATTAAACTAAATTGAACTCAAGTAAACTAAACTAAACTAAACTAAACTAAACTAAACTAAATACTTCTAAACTAAATGGACGTAAACTAAACTAAACTAAACTAAACTAAACGAACCTAAACTAAACTAATCTAAACTAGGTGAACTAAGTAAACTAAACGAAATAAATGTAAAGCAATCTAACTAATCTAAACTAAATTAAACTAAATAAAACTTATCAATAGGAAACTAAAAACCTAAACTAAATTATGTAGACCTATTAAATCTAAACTCAAACTAAACTAAACTAAACTAACTAAATTAAACTAAACTAAACCAAACTAAACAAAGCTAAACTAAACTAAAACAAAACTAACTATACTAATTAAACTAAACAAAACTAATAAATAATTAAACTAAACCAAAACTAAACTAAACGAACTAAAACTAATCAAAACTAAACTAAACTAAACCTAAACTCAACTAATCTAAACTAAAGTACTCTAAAACTAAACTAAACTAATAGAAATACAAATGAATCAAAACTAAACTAAAACTAAACGAAATCGCTAAACTCCATTTAAAACATAAATAATGGAAACCAATTTAACACTAAACCAAACTAAACTAAACTAAACTAAACTAAGACATAGCTAAGGCTCAACTAAACTAACTCAACTAAACTCAACTAATCACAACTAAACTCAACTAAACTAAACTAAACAAAAAACTAACACTAAAGTAAACCAAAAACAAAACTAATCTAAACTAACCACAACTAAACAATATAAAACTAAACTAAACTAAACAATTCTAAGCTAAACAAGAAGACAAAACTAATGTATACGATACGAAATTAAACTACACCAAAACTAACACACTACAAACTAAACTAGAAACACAAGTGAACTACACTAAACTAAAACTAAAATAATCCAAAACAAAACACTCAAGTGAACTAAACTAAACTAAACTAAACAAAACTGACCTACACGAAACTAAATTAAACTAAATAAAACTAGAAATTAACTAAACTATAACTAAACGAAAAAAAATGTAAACTCAAAAACTCAACTAAATAAACTAAACTTTAAACTTTAAATTTAAATTTAACTTTAACTTAACTATTAACTTTAACTTTAACTTTAACTTTAAACTACTTAATTAACTTTAACTTATAACATTAACTTTAACTTTAACTACTTAACTTTAACTTAACTTAACTTTAACTTAAAATAATTAATCTTACAATTTAACTTTAACTTTAACTTAACTTAACTTTAACTTTAACTTTAACTTTAACTTTAAATTCTAAAACTTAACTTTAATTTATTACTTTAACTTTAACTTTAACTTTAACTTTAAACTTTAAATTAACTTTAAATCCTAACTTTAAATTTAAATAATTAACCCCTTAACTTTAACTTTAACTAATTAAATTTAACTTTAACTTTAACATTATAACTAAATATTAAAAATTAAACTTAACTTAACTTTAACTTAAACTAACTTTAACTTTAACTTAAATTTAACTTTAAACTTAACTTTAACTTTAACTTTAACTTAACTTTAACTTTAACTTAACTTAACTATTAACTTTAAAACTTTAACTTTAAACTTTAACTTTAACTTAAACTTTAAATTTAATTAACTTATATAATTTAACTTTAAACTTAACTTTAAACTTTAACTTTAACTTAAACTTTAACTTTAACTTTAATAACTTTAACTTTAACTTTAAAATTTAACTTTAACTTTATTTAATTAACTTTAACTTTAACTTTAACTTTAACTTTAACTTTAAATTTAACTTTAACTTTAACTTTAACCCTTTTAATTTAACTTTAACTTTACTTAAAAATTTTAAATTTAACTTTAACTTTAATTTTAAATTTAAAACTTTAACTTTAACTTTAACTTTAATTTAACTTTAAATTTAAATTTAACTTAACTTTTAATTTAACTTTAACTTTAACTTAATTTAACTTTTAAAATTTTTTTTTTAATTTTT
>JAPXFY010003332.1:7500-22234 GCA_030674185.1 Monoplex corrugatus
TTCTAATGTTCTGATTGCTTTTCTCTTATTCATCAGATTGTTTGATGTTATATGATACAATGTATTTTAGGTTTCATAGATTCTTCCACCCCATAGACATCTCTTTATCTTATGTATTCATGTTTGTTTGTTTGTTTGACTAATTTATTTTGTCCTTTTTTTCGTCTAAAAGCACATAATGTGAATAGACATTAAAAGAAAAAGTAAATAACGAACCACACACACACACACACACACACACACACACACACACACACACACACACACACACACACACACACACACACACACACGAGCATTCGGAAAAACTGTTTTCCTTCAGAAATAGCCCATGTCATTACATTTCTATACTCAAAAATGCATCAAATGGGAATGATTACAGACTAGCTTCAATACCATGCTCACATTCTAAGTATTTTTAAAACCGTGTAAATGAATGTCTATTATATAAAAACCAGGAAGATTTACTCTATTCGAATCAATTAGGATTTCGTCCTGAACACTCGTGTCACAGACAGATCGCTATCATCTAATAACTCAAAGATTATTGGTGTAATATCCTCAGATCAGGGAAAATCACTTTTGATCTTGAAACAATACAAATCCGCTCTGGAGTAAACACGTATATTACGTCCAGTTAGATTTGATCACAGCGTGCATAAATAATATTCGTAATGTCATAAGTGAAATAGCTTAACCATAAACATAGTGTAGTCATATACTTAAATATTTCATGTTATTTTCTAAATAAGCTGTTTTTGTTTTCGTGCACAAGCTCACACGCACGTGCTCTCGCTCTCTCCCTCCCTCCCTCTCTCCCTCTCTCTCTCTAAAAGTATGTTCACATTTCAATGCACTCATGATCAAAATTATCGTCTTACATTATGTGCTTTTTGTCTACTTTAACCCCCCTTCCCCCAAATGCCCTACATTCTGTTTGTTTGTTGTTTTTGTTTTACATGTAGATTAGCAACGGCAGATATAGGACTACAAGTCGGCCAACGTTTCGTAACTGTTCCTTTGGGGGAGAAAATAATAGTGTAGACGTGTGTTGTGGAAGCCTCTGTATCTCTCGCTGTCAGCCAGGCGCTTCCGCAGATCTCATAACTGGGTGCACCCAATCGCCTGTCTGGCCCCTCCTCCTTCAGCTCGTTTCATAGTTTGACAGACAAGGATCGTGTTTACCTACTGTCAGGAAATCTTTTTCACGCAGACTTCTTGTAACCTGACATAAAGTGTACAGGTCAGAAAAGCGTTTCATGTCCCAGATCTCTCTCTCTCTCTCTCTCTCTCTCTCTCTCTCTCTCTCTCTCTAACACACACACACACACACACACACTCTCTCTCTCTCTCTCTCTCTCTCTCTCTCTCACTCTACTCACTCACTCACTCACCACAATACAAACTAATGGCCCACATCTTATTCATATCGACAATTTCTGAACTTGATCAAATGTGGGATTCGATGTAATGTTTTCAACTGATTATGTCAGACTTGTCCAATAAACAAAAATTGCCGCGATTATCGTGTTTTGTTTTTTTTCTTCTACTTGCATGTCATGAAACAGCGTTGTGTAAGCTTCCTTTGTTGACATGTTGCATGTACGAGGATTTTGAAACCAGAACAAAATAGCACGTAGAATTGTGAATAAATACAACACACATACTGTCTCCCTCCCTCCCTCCCTCCCTCCCTCCCTCCCTCCCAACACACGCACACGCACGCACGCAGGCACATACACACGCAGGCACACACGCACGCACGCACACACACAAAGTGAGAGTGAGAGAGAGAGAGTGAGAGAGTGAGAGAGAGAGAGAGAGAGAGAGAGAGAGAGAGGCAGGCTCAAGGAAGACACGCTCAGCTAGCTTTTGGAGACGCGCCAACACCACTCTGGCGCACCTTGGCAGCCATTTTAACGTTATAAACATACAATGGCAGCCATTGTTACGTTATAAACATACAATCAGGTGTTCAAATGTATTGTGTGCATATCAAACAGGAAATATTTCATGCTGGTTTGTCACAAAAACTATCGACTTGTATGAAACTGAATATGTGTCACTGCTTGCTTACTTTCAGCCGCCATATTGGCGGCCATATTGAAAATGTAAGCATACGTACATTTACTAGAAAAAAATGTTTTGGGGTTTCAAGATTATTTCTGCGTAACAATTTTGGGCAGTCGGTTTAAAAAAAATAGCGTTCTGCATTACCAGGAATGTCATATCTCTTTTTTTCTTTTTAATTCAGGCCACCATCTTGGCGGCCATATTGGATTTCTCAAAATGCTCAACAGTGTCAGGGTAGCATCGGTTGGATATGTTAAAAATGGACACTGAACAGCTCAAAACCGCTGAGATCAATTATGAGTACTACATTTTTGGGTCATGCTAGTAATCACCAACTGGCAATCGGACGATACAGTTTGTCTACGATGTTCAGTAGGAAAATGGCCGTATAGTTGTTGAAGTCGCTTCTGTCTTGTTTGTTTTTATAGAGGGTGACGATCTTGGCATCTCCCATGTCTAGTGTTCACTGCTCCTTCTCTCTAACACTGACAGGACATCATGTAAGGGCTGTAGGAGGGTGCTCTTACAGTGCTTGATGAGGTCTGGGGGCATGTCGTCAATACAAGGTGTTTTCCTGCAGGCCACGCTGCTAATTCTGTGGAATTCTTCTGGTGTTGGTTTAGCATCTAGCTCCTCGATGATGGGCAGAGGTTTGATGGCATCGAGGGCTGAGGTGGCAACGAAATTCTGTCTGGAGTATAGCTCTGAGTAGTGTTCCACTTATCTCTCCATCTACTACATGTACTTGTCAGTGATCACTTCCTCACGGGTGGATCTGAGTGGGGCATGTTCCGCCCTGTGTTGGACCAAAAGCTTTCTTGATGCCCTCGTACATCCCTCTGATATGTTGCCTGTAGCTGCTGCAGTCTGGATGTCGTCAATAAGCTGTTGCCAGTATTCCTTGGTACATCTTGATGTCTGCTGCGCTTTTTTCCTGGCACCTCTGAGCGCTTGCGGGGATTTCTCTCTTGGTAAGCGCTTGTATTCAGCAAGGGCAGCACGCTTTGCTTCAATAACGGGGGTCACCTCACTAAACTTGGCTTCAAACCAGTTGTTCTTGGAGGTCTTCCTCCCAAAGGCACCAAGGGCATTTTCATTTTTAATGGTCTACCGAAGGCAAATTCCTCAACTTTCTCCGGGTACTGCATTTTGGAGTTGTCAATCCCAGGCTTCCCCACTTATTTGGAACAGTGGAGCTTCTTAGGCTGTAGCCTGATCTTGCAACACACTAGCGAATGGTCTGTGTCACAGTCTACACTCTGGTAAGAGGGGGTGATTATCTTAATAGAAGTCATGGAAATGTATAATCAATAAATGCAAGTAAGTAAATAAATACATAAATCGAGATTCAGGATACCTGAAAACCCGATATTGTGACTTCGTGCAATCCATCATAAATGGTAAGTACTCCTTCACTTATTTTGTGCATAAACTTCACTAAAGCCCAGTAAGAATGCGAACCACCGCTCCAGGTTGAGCATAACGTAAACACGCTTTAACAACAACAAAAAATCTATCTATAACGTCTGTGACCTGAGGAAAGTTAAAGTTCGGCCTTGAGGTCAGCACAGTTGCCAAATACCCCGACTCGCAACCTTGACCAGCCAGCCAGCCGGGCCAGCAAGCCTTGTGCCCTCTTTCTTATCTAGACCAAAGAGTATAGTACCTACGTCTAGACTAAATGGCCCGTGACATCACTGTCTCTGCTTTGAATATTCATGCTGACCCAGACTACCTCCAGTGTTTACGCGGGGGGGGGGGGGGGGGGGGGGGGGGGGGAGGGGGATTTGTTAACGTCAGGCTTGCAACTAGTAGACAGAGACTCGTGGCACAGAGCGGACTTACTTGTCCTTGACTGAAACGTAGAAAAAAAAAGTGAGAAAAGAAAAAAAAAAACCGCAACGTACAATATTTCTCTTGTGGAAGCATTTCAGAGTTTATGTCATCGCTGTGATTTAAAAACATGTTCTTCAAGGAGGCTGCTCAAAGTAAGTCGTGTCCATCTTTTTTTCTATTTTGACACTGTATACACTTATGTAGGAGAGAAAGGTGTCTATTACGTGTGTGCGTACGTGTGTGCGCGCGCTCAGAGGTAAAAGGTTCCTCTCCTTCTCCTCCTTCCCCAACCCATTAATCTATGTATACTTGTTACCCCCTCCCCTCTCCCACGGCGACCACCACCCCACTTCCTGGTTAGCCTGAACAGTTCAGATGGGAAAGCATTTGATGATTTAATCTAAAGATCCCAAATTCAATCCCAGAACATTCTTACGTATTTTTGTTCTCTCTCTCTCTCTCTCTCTCTCTCTCTCTCTCTCTCTCTCTCTCTCTCTCTCTCTCTCTCTCTCTCTCTCTCTCTCTCTCTCTCTCTCGGAGTGCTCTCCCTTGTCTGGGTTCCAGCAAGACGCGCTTTCAACAGTGGGTCAGCAATATTGTGAATTTTACAAAGTATCAACGCAATAATGCCTGTTGAAGGACTCCCATCCACTCTGGAAGGCATGCTAAATGCTGTGATGAAGGAAATGTGCGTTTCTTCTTTTAAGATAGAAAGCCGTGGCCAGCAAACCGTTGTTGTGTTACGACTGACAGCAGCCACCAGTCAGCCCCATCATGTCACACAAGGTCACAGTGCTAGCTATCGCCGTAAGTGTCCTGCACAGGTAAACAGAGATAGGAAGAGGGCGGAGGCACATAGGTTGCATCAAGAACAGCAAAAGGCAAGTAGAAATTCTTCCTCTCCCTCGCATTTATTTCTCCCAACGCCACCAAGTTTGTTTTATGACACTGACAACAGCCACTGTTTCCATGTTGACACATTTCAACCTGACCACCATTCCCCTTGTTGTGTAAGTCAGCCAGCACGCAGTGCACGACCAGGTGATCTGAGGGACGACACACAATGTCACAGCGACATTGACCCGCAAAAAGTGACGATCATGCATGAGAACAGCATGATGTTAGAGAACGGGTCATACGCATCCTCTGATGATAATGGTGATGAAAACAGTGGTGAAGAAGTTTGTGAAGTGAATGATGCTGCTGTAGAAACTACGACACAGTCTGTGACAGAACAGACAAGTGCAACAGTCGTTGATTCTGATACTGAGCAAGCTGAAGAAAACAAGCACAGTGTTGAAAACATTCAGTGTCCTACACACGAGTCACAACAGCCATGTGTTAGATATGGAGGTAAATACGGTGAACTGATGACTTGTGTGATGGAAATGGCTAAAAGCATGGACGCACTCCATGCCTCTGTCCGTCCGAGTACCAATGTCACCTCCAGCACCAGCGATGGCCATCGTGAAAATCGTCATCAGGATCCACCTTAAAGACAGTCTATAGCAATATTGTGAATGACTGTGAAAACGATGTCGTTGATCAGTCGGTGATCAGACAGTAAAATCAACATTATCCTGTACATAACATTGAACTGTTCGGTACCGTGATCGGGATTTCCATGTCACGAAGAATTATTAAGTGATTTGTTGTTAATGTTATTTTGCATTGGTTGTTTCATGTCACACCCCTATCCCCCATGTGTCCTATGTGAATGGGCGAAGAGGCCTAACACAATATACATTTCGTATTCGTATTCGTATTCTCTCTCTCTCTCTCTCTCTCTCTCTCTCTCTCTCTCTCTCTCTCTCTCTCTCTCTCTCTCTCTCTCTCTCTCTCTCTCCCTCTCTCTCTGTGTCTGTACATATACACACATACATACGTATATACATATATGTATCTATATATGTATGTATATTGAACTTCCTTGCAGACATTTTCATTTCGCCTAGGCCTTTTAGTTCATACTGATTGACATTTGTATTTAGTGCAGTAGAGATAGTTTCAAAAGAAATCTCAATCTGTTTACCATATTAGTCTAACCTCTACTGTCTTGCCGGAAAAGTTTCGATGCTCATTTAGCTAAAACCATGACTGTTTTGTATCATTACATTCACGTTTCTACAAGAACCAGCGATTTTACAAATTGTACTGTAGTTAGCTTTTTCCTGTTATTGCTAGAAACTGTAGGTGTGGTATCTTTATGGACTACACCATTTATCGATGTAAGTCTCTTTAGATATCTTGGGGAAAAAATCTGTGCCAGAAGTAAACGAAAACGTGTGATCAAACACAGACAGAGAGCATGACCCGTAGCCCAAAGTCTTACAACAGTATGTTGTACAGAAACTTCAATTAACAGGTTTTTAAATTCCCATATTACAGTTGATGGATGACGGCTAGTGTAGGAGGCTGCAAGCTGCAATGGCGTTTAACATTTGATTTGAAATATTTACGAGTAATAATTTTGCATATAACACTGTACATAAATCTTCTGTCCGTTTCAATACAAGGATCCGCTGTTATTTTGTTTGTTTCTTTGTTTGTTTGGGGTTTTTTGTTTGTTTTTTGTTGTTGTTTGTTTGGTTGTTGTTTTTATTGTTTCTTTTTTTTTTTTTTTTCCGTCGTTCGTTTTGTTATACTTAACGATTTAGTTGGTATATTTTTGCAACTCAAGTGCTGCAACATAATTTATGTTGTGTTCGTAAATATTCCGTTTGAAACAAACTTTATTAAACAATAAATCTAAACAAAATTTAAATGACACATAAGTCATGCAATATGTGTGTTTATACATTACCAGAATTCACTATAATTATGTTGTGCAGAGAGAAAAAATGTAACTTAGTTCATCAAGTCCAAGGTATGTTCGTTTCTATCATGGCAAGTCGAAGTTATTGACGAAAAAACGGGTTATCCGAAGTTAAATGCTTGGATATTCGACTGTTTGACGGAGACCTTTTGCACTGTCTTAGTGTTTGCACGGACGTCTACTAAGTGGATTTCAGAGTTTTCAATCTTATATCTGGAATTCATCTGTGAAATCAACATCTGCATAATGTTACCAAAATACATATCACTGACATCACAAGTAATCAAGTAACTATATTAGAACACCTGACGATATGTTTATAGCTGTAGCAAAATTAAGCATGAGAGAGAGAAAGAGAGAAAGAGAAAGATAGAGAGAGGCGTGTGTGTGCGCGCGTGCGCGCAAGCAAACAAAGAAGGTCATGCATGCCTGCGTGGGTGCATGTTCCAAACACAAACATTTGAACGAAACTGTTCCTAAATATCAAATACACAGCATGCTCATGTAAAGTGGTAAGCATAAGAATGTGGGAAATGGACTTAGGGAAATCCAACAGAAGTGCTCAAATCACTCGTAGATCTATATCTTGTCAAAACATTTGCAATCTACCGATGACGATGATGCCATCTCCGCCACTTCCAAGATACACTCAACTCTGTTCATCACACCGATTTCAATTCTGCTTTAGTAAATGCAACTGTATATGTTACATTACAGGACGGATTTCTCGCCAAAAAGTGTCGGGCCTTTTCTTTTTTAATCACTGACGAAGCTTTCTGTCTCAAATTCCATTAAACGCCGATAATCTGATCACTTGTGAAATACTGCTTTAGTAATAATATGTTGTTGTTGTTTTTCTTAAATACACAAATCTGCATTTCGTTGAAATGCTGAAGACTAATCTTTCTTTCAAACGCAAAAGCTACCTGCTGACCCAGCCACAGACTAGTCTTTAACACACTGATTACAGGAGCCAAATAAGTCTCCTGTTATAACAACACGTCCTATCACTAGACCCTGTTTTTGAGGCCGAGAGAGCAGGTCTGTTCCCGTGCAACGGCTCTCCCACATGGAACTGTCCCTTACACAGATTTCTGTAGAGCCTATCAGACTGCACAGAAGCCGTTGTAACATAGGTATGTGGTCACAGTGCCGTGGCTAATTTTGTAAACTATAAGATTATTATCAAACTCGGCATGGTTTTTTTTTTTTTATAACTCAGGAAGTTCTATGATGTACCGTGATTAAATACACTCAGTGTTGTTGAAGTACTAACAGTTGTGGTGCATTCACACGCCA
This sequence comes from Monoplex corrugatus, assembly GCA_030674185.1. NCBI lineage: Eukaryota > Metazoa > Mollusca > Gastropoda > Littorinimorpha > Ranellidae > Monoplex > Monoplex corrugatus. The sequence continues at coordinate 15,524 of JAPXFY010003332.1, forward strand.
TTGAATACGTTCACGAAGAATATATAGATACGGTTTGCAACAACCGAGAAAAAAAAAGCCCATCGAATAGCGAGTGACTTAAACCCACACAACATTCTAATAACACGTTCACAGGTTCTGATTTCATCCAGACGATTGTTACAACGATGGAGGGGTAAAAAAAAACAACTTAAGGCTCACTGAAAGACAACCCAAAACAACAAAGATTATGATCCAAATTTATCATAACTTAAGCTTTGTTGAAAGAGTTTTTGTAAGATGCAATACCTCGTTTTGGGTGACTTTGAAAACGTCCAAGAATGGCGGCTTAAAGTTGAATCAATTTCACAATAAATTCATGGGCATATAACAACATGTTTGATTTGATTTTTTCAGTTTTCTAGTGCTTTAATGGTACACATAGGATGTGTTACATGAAAAATAGAAAAGCAGTGCATGACAGACGATAAAAACAAAATACGGTCGAAATATTAACAAATATGAACTAGCTACAGATGTCAACCAGGTATTCATGTATAGACCACACTTACAGGTACAGGTCAGATGCACAAATACACTTATGGTGACCAAGTACAAGACATGCAGACCAGGTTCAGACAACTCCTGCACATGTACATTTTTTATCTTCCCCGTCACAGTACGAGTATTTTCATGCGAGTATCCTGAATTAGAGAGGGACTTCTACTATTCTAGAATATATAAAATAATAATAATAATTACAATATCTATATAGCGCAAAATCTTGATAAAAATCAAATCTACGCGCTGAACATACACATACGCACGCATGCACACACACGCACACACACACATATATATATATATATATGTATACACATGACTATAAATGGGGAAAAAGAAGAAAAGCAATGGAAAATTATATTCAAGTGCACTCAAAGTAGACAAAAAAGAAAACAGAAAACAATTATATACAATATATATATACAATGTGATTCCACACCGAGTGGAGACAGGCTGCAATGGGGGTTGAGTGAGGTCAGGATTTTATGCAGAGGAGAAAAGGTGAGTTTTGAGAGCGGACTTGAAGGAGACAAAAGTAGGTTGCTGACGGACTGAGAGAAGAAGTTTGTTCCAGGAGAGTGGACCAGAAACAGAGAAGACACGTGGACCATAGGTATTGAGCTTAGTGCGTGGAAAGCGAAAAGTGAGAGGATCGGAGGCAGAGCGGAGAGCACGTGAGGGAACATAGATCTCAAGTAGGCTTGACAGGTAATCGGGGGCTGCGTTATTGAGGCTTTTGTAGCAGATGGTGTCTAAGTTTGTACTGTATCCATTACAACAGCATTTGTCTACTTCATTTTCTCCTACAACTCATTAGTCATTAGAGCGCCGAATTAAAGAACTGTGCACCACAGTCTTCTGTTGGTTGAGTGCCAAAGCCTGGGCATGATTTTTGTTCATATCTCTCTCTCTCTCTCTCTCTCTCTCTCTCTCTCTCTCTCTCTCTGTGTGTGTGTGTGTGTGGTGTGTGTGTGTGTGTGTGTGTGTGTGTGTGTGTGTGTGTTCTCCCTTTTCCCACTCAACAGTTCCCTGGAGAATTGATTTAGCAACGTCAATGGATCTTGTTACATGACATGATAATATTCTTTTCTTAACTGAGGTCAGCAGATCCTCATCTGGTCCCATCAGCTGCTTGATGGTTTGATGTACTGGTGATGTGATCAATGTGTCTGATGTATAGCAAATTGCGATAACACCTCATGTCCATGACCTGGATTCTTCTTTCCAAGCCCGCTGTGTGGGTCCATGTCTCCATGCATATAGGAAAATGGAATGTTCCAGTGCAATGATCTTGTGTATCGTGGAGATGTTCTTGTCCTTCCTACAGGTTTCAGCTTGGACAGAGTTGATGTCTTTGCTGCCCTGAGAGGATTTCTGGGTTTGGATCCCGTTTTGTTATTTCACAGACACATAAATTATTATTCCGAACAAGTATTTCTCAATCAGGTTACCACTGCGACTATTGTATGGCCTCCTTTTGCCGACAATGTAAAAAAAAAACCACTACTACCATATCAGAATTATGAAACCAAGCACTCGTTCTGTTCTTGCGAATTTACATATGCCACACTAACTTTCAGTTGTCGTGACTTTCAATCACCTTTTGGAAGCTGTTTTTCGTCGTCCAAAAAAACGATGTGATGTGATGTGATGTGATGTGATGTGATGTGATGTGATGTAATGTGATGTGATGTGATGTGATGTGATGTGATGTGATGTGATGTGATGTGTGTGATGTGATGTGATGTGATGTGATGTGTGTGATGTGATGTGATGTGATGTGATGTTACTTTTATTTCTGAAATGGAAAAAGTTTGTGTTTTTTTAATCAAATCTAGTTATATTTTTAACATTTGAGCATCTTATCGTAAGAATATTTGTCTGTTCGACTCGTACGAATTTTTTCTGCTTAGCGTTATATGTTGATTTCGTTGAATTTCGTATTTTGCTGCTATATTCCATGCCTCAGTCAAATATCTATTAAACATTGAACAATGAATACTCAACACTAAACAGTGAGAGAGAGAGAGAGAGAGAGAGAGAGAGTGTGTGTGTGTGTGTGTGTGTGTGTGTGTGTGTGTGTGTTTGTGCGTGAGTGCGCGCGCGCGTGCGTGCGTGTGCGTGTGCGTGTGCGTGTTGTAGTGTGTGTGTTGCTGTGTGTGTAAGAGACATCAAGGTTTCATCTGTTGTTTATGAGCAGCCTTTTATCAAATGTAGGTCATAGTCCGCTTTCAATGAAAAGTCGCGAATGAGTGAGTGTGAATTGGGATGGTCCAGAATGTGACCCTGTTTACTTGAACGTATCACGGAGGTCATATTTCAATAAAAGGTCAAATACATGCTGTTATAGAAAACGTATAATGCTACAGGTTTCAAGGAGACTGGTACGAAGTCCTGACTATAACTCTGTAAACATTATTGGCGAGAGTCAGGGAGGATTTATTGGTGGTGTACCGATAGGTTTGGACTTATTCTAGATCATGCATCTAGTGTAAAACATACTCCCAAGTCTACATGCACAGCACACATCGAGGGTAGTGCCTTGTCCCAATCTTAATCCCATATTCAGTCAAACACATTGTCCCAAATCTAAACCAAAAATCCAGACTGATACACAGTCCCAAATCCAGACTACATCTCTAAGCTAATGCATAGTCCCAAACAGTGTTCCAAATAAAAATAACAAATCAAGTCTAATGGAGTCCCAAATCCAAACCACATCTCCAGTCTACTACCACGTCCCAGATTTGGATTACATCTCCGGTCTAATGCAAAGCTTTGTGCCTGGACATCTCCACGACAACGCGTAGTCCCAAGTCTGGATCACATCTCCGGCATAACGCACAGTACCGAACATGGATCAAGTCTATGGCATAGTCCCATATGCACAAGATCCGAATTAGAAAGGAAAGGAGGAAAAGGTTCATCTGAAATACCGGAATTGTTCTGGTTATATCCATTTTCTTATACCATATATGGGTGGTGTACCGATAAGTTTGGACTTATTCTAGATCATGCATCTAGTGTAAAACATACTCCCAAGTCTACATGCATATCATACACCGATTTCAATCGAAATGGATTTGCATCTTGGATGCTACTAGGAGGTTCACTTCTGTCAATTCATGTTGCTTAAAACCCAGCCCACTGTTAAGAATCATATCAGGGCTGCTACCATGCCACTATCAAAAACCAAAGATAAAAACTTGTCATTATTATTATTATCATCATCAATATTATAATTACAGTTTAAAACCTAGCCGACTGCGGGATTAACAAAAACGAAACTGAATACAAACATAAACATAACTAAGGACACTGAAACACATACGATTTAAAACTGACCAAAATCACTCATTTCTGCTTCTGCCCGTCCCATTTTGTTAGAGCAAAAACTCACTACATGTCCCCATTCCTTTAGAGCCAAAAAGCAGTACATGCATTTATCAAATATAAATCTAATCGAAAGTATGTAATACTTTATAGAACACATACAGGTGGAGTGACAGCAAGGCAGAAAAAAATTAAGAAGAGATGACAGAAACCGAAAAGCAAAGCAGAAATAACGACAGAAAAGAGAAAACTTCCAGCATAGAATTTTTCAGACGGCTGGGATACTACTTACATTGAAAGAGCCCCGGCATCCCAACGGGGGAAAATATCGAATTATCACCACGTATAAATCATATTTATGTTTTAGAACAAGTCACTTGCATCCATGTCTAGGCCAGTAAAATGTAAAAGGAAAGCATGTATATATATATGTGTGTGGTGGTGGTCTTTGATTTAATGTCTATTCACTAAAGTGATTTTAGACAACAACAACAAAAAAAAACAAAAAAAAAACAACAACTTGGAAATGGTTAATTTTCAGGAAAAAGAAATGAACAAGAAAAACAAGACAAGAAAGAAAAATTCACAAATGACGTTATCATAAATAACGATTGAAACAGTAAACTTAGCTAACCATAACACTGAACATGAGAAGTAAACGTTAAAGATAATTCGCTATAGGACTTTTTGACAGGCTAACAAAAAATTCATATGTTAAGGATGGTAAGGCAAATATGTCAGAAACTGTCTTCTTTGATAACGTAGGTATATGTTGTTTTACTCGAACGCATGAAAGAATATGACTATGTGTAATCTTCTTTCCACACAGGCACACCACATTCCTGGTGTATTTTGTTCTGAAAGCATCAAGTTTCCACCTATACATAAGAGATTGTATACTTCTACTGGCAGGGAACCGCTTAGGTGTTTTGCTAATTTCAAAATTCATGTAACACTTTTCATACTTTTTCTGTTTATCTTGAAACTGCTTCCATACGTAGGCGTCCACTAAGGTATAACACTCATGCAATGAGAGGGAAAGTTGTATATGTTTTGAATCTGGTGAGCTCTTTGCCCCCCGTTTGGCAGCCCTATCAACCATATCATTGTAATGAAAAGAACTATGAGATGGTATCCAGCAGAAAGTAATATCAGTGCCTCTTAAGGATAAACTATTAATCAAGTGAGTAATTTCCAATATCATTTCAGATCTTGTTTGTAATTTTGATAATTCAAGAGCTTGAAGTACAGATTTTGAATCAACGCAAAAAAGTATCTGGGGAATTGTCCTAGGAAGATTTATCATATAATTCAAAGCCATTAAGATTGCAAAGAGTTCTGCAGTAAAGACAGATTTATTAAGTCCTATATAGAAAGATTTCTCAATTTTGAGAGCAGGTATTAAAAACGCTGAGCCTGCTTGTCTTTCAATTATTGAACCATCAGTGTAAACTTTCAAGTGATCGGAATAAAAGTCTTCTATATGACATTTAACATGACTTGCCAGTAAGTTGATATTATCTTCTTTTTTTAAGTCAGTGTGGTGTATGTCAAATCGTGCTCTTTGGAGTTCCCAACTGGGTACTGGTGAAAACGAAGGTCTTAAAGTTACAGGACCTGTGTCTAAATCAATTCCAGAGCCTTTCATAACTTCAGCTGTAAATGTTGCAAGCGTGACCTGTGAGGATATTGATTTAGCTCTTTTTGGAAAGTCAGTATCTGATCTTACTTTTGTCTCTGTTTTGATGCTATTTTCTATGGTAGTGTTTCTTAACAGAAATTTAGTAGAAGCGACTTTCCTTTGTTCATCAAGTGGCAACAATTTGATTGCATTGTATGTGCGATGGCAACAGGCATGCATTGGAAGACCCAGCGCAAGTTTGAAACCTTTACAATCTATGCTCTGCAGTTTTGTGAGTAAGTGTTTTGGTGCACTGAAGAATATTTCTTGGGCATAGGTTAATTTAGATCTAATAAGCGATTTACTGAGATGAACAAGTGTTGATGCATCTTGTCCCCATATCTGTTTGCGAACTATTTTCAAGAAATTTAAACTTTTTTGAGCTTTTGTTAATAAGTATTCAATATGCTGATTCCAAGATAATTTGGCTGTAAGGAAAACCCCTAAGAATTTAATTGACTCATTATACTGAAGAAGAGTATCTCCCAGTTTGAACGTGGGAACATTTGCTGGGTTAGCTCCACTGTTAAACAAAACTATCTTTGTTTTTTCCACGGATAGATGCAGTCCATTTTCTACCATATATCGTGCTATTTTATCGAGTTCTAATTGATAACATTTACGCGTATAATTAAGACAGCGCAAAGGAGTTTTTCTTTTCATATTTACCTGCATCCACATGCATAAATCATCAGCATATTGAGCTAAAGTTACATGTTTAGAAATTTTACTGGGTAAGTCATGCAATAATATCATGAAGAGAAGGGGAGCAATAACGGATCCCTGAGGGATACCCATTTGAAGAAATCGTTTTGAAGAATACACATTTTCGATCCTCGTTTGAATTACACGGTCTTCTAAGAAGCATTGGACATAATCAAAAATGTGACCTGTTAGCCCAATATTTTTCAATTTGAGTAATAATCGGGAGTGCCATACCTGGTCGTATGCTTTAGTTATATCAAAAAATGTAGCTAAAACACATTGGCGTCTGGCAAATTGTTGTTTGATATTAGTGGTTAGCTTTGTTAGGAGTTCCACTGGTGACCTGCCTTTTCTAAACCCTGCCTGATTCACTGGTAATATGTTGTTCTTTTCACAGTAGTACATCATTCTCTTTAGAATTATTTTCTCCATAAGTTTACATACGTGCGATGTTAATGCAATTGGCCTAT
>JAPXFY010003333.1:5000-7500 GCA_030674185.1 Monoplex corrugatus
CATACTTTTGGGCCAAAGACAGAGAAAGATTTTTTACCAAAGGTGTCTAGAGAGAAGCGAGGAACAGTCAACAGTGAGGTGTCAGAAGAGCGGAGCGTTCGAGAAGGTTTGTAACCCTGCAGGAGGTTGGCAAGATAGGATGGCATGTTCTCGTGATAGATACACTGAAAGCAGAGACAGGCAACTTTATATTGAATCCTAGCCTTTACCGGGAGGGAATGAAGTGTTCTGAGCAGAGATTTTGCACTCTCACGCCTGGGCTTGTGGAGAACAAGGCGAGCCGCGTGGTTCTGTATGCGCTGAAGTTTAAATAGATGATTGTCATGGAGACCTGCGAATAGAGAGTTACAATAGTCCAGTCTAGATATTATGAAAAAGACAGCAAGCTTGTTGGTAGCATCAGTGTAAAGGAAGGAGCGAATCTTACCTATTCTGCGTAGCTGATAGTACAGAGTACGGCACAACTGTTTGACATGGGCTTCCATAGACAGTGTTTCATCCAGATAGAAGCCAAGGTTTCTATCAGTTTGTGAGAAAGATACATCACAACCAGAAATAGACATGGCGGCATGAGTAACCTGATTGACCTTTGATTTAGTACCAGTAACAATAAGCTCAGTTTTATCATCATTCATCTTCAGCTTGTTTTCACTCATCCACTTGGAGACATCCTCTATACAATCTCTCAGACTGCACGCAAGAGCGTCAAAATCTGATGGGGCAGAGGAGCTATGCAGCTGTGAGTCATCCGCAAAGAAGTGGTATGAGTGACCTGACTGATGAATGATAGCGCTGAGAGGTTGTGTATACATAGTGAACAGAACAGATCCCAAGACAACCTTGTGGGACACCACATTTCAGCACAGATGGATTTGATAAATATGGATATACAGATATAGATATTAGACATCAGGTACAAATATGTGACCTGCCAACACGAAATCAGTCTAAACTAGCATTTTGGGCATTTGGAGATATACATATCACTGGAAAGTGTACATTCTGCTGATTATTTTGGTACTTGAATAAAGCTTGTACTCAAAAAAATGTAGAAGCTATATATGTTTAAAGTCATTAAGTTGTATGACGGCCATTTTGAGAAAACAGCCTCTAAAAGTTTGTGTGTGCTCTCCTACACATTTTTTAAAAAGTTTCTCTATTTGGTGGCTTTAACTCAGTTTGTTTCTAATTTTAGCTGTCATTATCCGAAAGGTGCACCAAAGAGCTTTCTGTCAGTATATTACATGTGGGGTCTGTACAGGTTACAGTTTGCAATAAGAGACAAAAATTGGCACTTTTGGTAGGAAATTGCGTTCTTTCTGCTGTGATCAGTGCATTAAAATGCCATTTCAAATTGATTAATAATATTTTTTTCAAGAAAAAAAAAGTGTGGGGGATTTCGACTTCATTACTTACTTAGAGTGTAAATCTGCTATAAAGAAATACAGATAGGATACAAATGATTGTGGATAGTAATTTCAAAGGAGGTCCATGTATAGCTTTGCAGGCACTGTACTCAATACACAAAAATACTTAATTTACTATGACATTCTTAATAATAGCAGTCCACAGTCTTATTACTTTGAGAGATGGGATACACATTTTGATAAAATAATAAACCGGATGTATATTTCCTTCAGGTTAAAATAATACACGTCATAAACTTAAAATGTTTCTAAATTAGAGGTGTGAGCAGAATCATTGCAGCATTTTTACTTCTAAAAGAAATGAATATTTAAAACATTGAAAACTCTACATTTTTTGGATTAAAATTATTCTCTTTGAACATTAATTTGGTAAATGTAAGAGAATCCAACACTTTTGGAAAATCTTAGAACATCTTCTATCAACTAATGAGAAAACGTACACAATTTAAAGCTGAGTGAAGGTTTGTTTCTTCAGTTTTCATGAATGATTCTGTTTTCAAGAATGACACAATTCCAACCGTACTGAAACGAAACGTCTAAGAGCAATGCATTCTGCCCACAGTCACCTACGGTGCATAAACGTGCTAATCTAACGAAACCACTCGCTTTGAAACTAAGAACCATGCCACGAGCACACGAAAGAGTCAAGTGTAAACTAAATACATGTCAACCTGAGGTCTTCGTATTTAGACCGTTGCTATATAATCAAAAACTGACGAATACAACACGAAACAAACTTTCCATGTAAATGGCGCCATTAGGAGGCCATGATATCAGAAATACATAAATTGATAAATATTCGGAATATACATATACCAGCTCCTGAGTCATATAAAGACGTATATTTCAAGTGTTTATTATATCATTTCATGACATTGTATCTATTTCTAAGCTGCTGGGATCTGCTTTTCATACATGCCTATTATCATTGTGTGATTTGTTCCTCATAAAAAGCTTCATGTTGTGAGGACATAACCTTTAGTGAATTGTTTAGTGTGTGTCAGACTGTTATAGTGACATCTTCTGTGCATTGTACATGTGTGTGTCAGACAACGACATCTTTAGTGCATTGT
>JAPXFY010003333.1:10000-22234 GCA_030674185.1 Monoplex corrugatus
ACAACAACAACGACAACAACAACAACAACAATGACAACAACGACAACAACAACAACTGCAACAACGACAACAACAACAACACAACAATACAACAACAACAACAAAACATAAACACAACAGACAAGAACAACAACACACAACAACAAACACAACATACAACAACAACATCAACAACAATGACAACAACAAAACGACAACAACAACAACAACAACACTACTGCTACTACTACTACTACTAATACTACAACTACTACATAATACTACTGCTGCTGCTATTCACTATACTACTATACTACTACTACTACTACTACTACTAATGATAACGATGACAATAATAATAGGATGATATAACAAATAGAGAACATGAATTTGATGATGATGATGAGTGATGATGTATGATGATGATGATGATGATGATGATGATGATGATGATGATGATGATGATGATGATGATGAAAGATGATGTATGATGATTTATGAAGATGATGATGATGATGATGATGATGATGATGATGATATGATGATGATGATGATGATGAGATGATGATGCACCTATGTCTCGTCTTTTTAATGACAATGCTTTCAGTTTCACATGCACACACACACACACACACACACACACACACACACACACACACACACACACACACACACACACACACACAAACACACACACACACACACACATATATATAATATATATATATATATATATATATATACACACGCACGCACACACACATACACACACGCACAAACAAACACGCATACCTACACACAAACACTCACTCACTCATTCACACAAGCAAAGACACACACACATACACACACGCGCGTGCACACACGCACATGCACATACACCACATATGTGTACCTCACTCAACAATTCCCAGAGTTACTGACATTAGCTATGGACACCATTATCATGAAATGATGATGGAGATGGACTGGACACATCATCTGAAGACAGCAGGACAACATCACCAGGACTGCCCTTCACTGGACACCAGAAGGAAGACAGCAGGACATCACCTGGACTGCCCTTCACTGGACACTAGAAGGAAAACAGCAGGATAACATCACCCGGACTGCCCTTCACTGGACACCAGAAGGAAGACAGCAGGTTAACATCACCCGGACTGCCCTTCACTGGACACCAGAAGGAAACAGCAGGATAACATCACCCGGACTGCCCTTCACTGGACACCAGAAGGAAACAGCAGGATACCATCACCTGGACTGCCCTTCACTGGACACCAGAAGGAAACAGCAGGATAACATCACCTGGACTGCCCTTCACTGGACACCAGAAGGAAACAGCAGGACAACATCACCTGGACTGTCCTTCACTGGACACCAGAAGGAAACAGCAGGATACCATCACCTGGACTGCCCTTCACTGGACACCAGAAGGAAACAGCAGGACAACATCACCTGGACTGCCCTTCACTGGACACCAGAAGGAAACAGCAGGATAACATCACCTGGACTGCCCTTCACTGGACACCAGAAGGAAGACAGCAGATAACATCATCGACTGTCCTTCACTGGACACCAGAAGGAAGACATAAGACAGGAATACACAAGAACATTTTGCAACGCACAGTGACAGAAGACTCAAGGCCCTCAGACACAGCATGGTGTACCAGACACTGGCTCACCTTTGACACACAGGAGCGTCGTATCTTCGTTGCTGCCCTGCACGCCAATGGAACAATGTGCAGTTAGGAAACAAAAGTAGTCTCTGGTACAAATATTGATCAACTTAACGTAATTTAATTTGTTTTAGCTTCACAGATGGTGGTGCTGATTCATCATCATCATCAGGTGCCTTGCCGCTTGGCGTTGGCAATCATGGAATTCCATCTGTATCTTCCTTGTCCCCAGCCACTCTGCAAGTCCGTCTAGTATCTTCTCCCTGGGTCTACCCGTGCTGTCTTCCCTCCAGTTTTCCCATTGTGACCAGGTGCTCCAATTCCCCTTTCCTCATAAAATGGCCTAAAAATGTTGCCTGTCTTTTCCTAATCTTCCTTATGAATGATCTTCTTGTATCTGCCTCCTTCATGACTGTCTCGCTGATTACGAGTCATATAATTGCAATGGCAGTTTGTACTGTGCTCTTCTCACAAGAGTCCCTAACGTTTCAAAAAACAAAACAAAAACAAAACAAAACAAAGCAAAAACATGAGAGGAAACACTTATAAAACAAATGCATGTCAGTCCCTAGTGTCATGAATTACAATATCAAAGAAGCAATAACTTGAATTATAGTCAAATACCCGCTTCATATGTCAATTGCTAAAAAAAAAACACTTAACACACACAAATTTACATTAACACAAATACGTACACACACGCACAATGCTCGTGCACACTCACACATATACAAATACACACAACAGACAGACACACACATATATGCACTCATAAACACAGACATACACACACGCACGCACGCAAGCCAACACACACACACACACACACACACACACACACACACACACACACACACACACACACACACAGATATAGACAGAGAGAGAGAGTGTGTGTGTGTGAAAGAGAGAAAGAGACAGAGACACAGAGACAGAGAGAGACAGAGATAGAGACAGAAAGAGAGAGACAGAGAGAGACCGGGACAGAGAGAGACAGAGACAGAGAAAGACAGACAGAAACAGAGAAAGAGACAGAGACATACACAGAAAGACACACACAGAGATACAGAGACAGGTAGACAGAGACAGAGAGAGAGACAGAAACAGAGGGAGACAGAGAGAGACACAGAGATGGAGAAAGACACTGAGAGGCAGACAGACAGAACAGAGATAGAGAGAGAGACAGACAGACAGAGAGAGACAGAGAGAAATAGACAGAGAGAGAGAGAGAGAGAGAGAGAGAGAGAGAGAGAGAGAGAGAGAGAGGCAGGGATATGTTGACATGAGTCAAGAATTAACCAATCGCTGCACTATCTAAACCTACTGTGATTTTGTTTGATTTCCTATTTTAACCATGCTCTGATCGGGTATGTATTGTAAATAGCATGTGAGCTGAGAATATTGGCGTTGTTCTGTTTTCAAAGTTTGTCTCGTCTTCTGTCTCATCCTCTGCACCACCTAAGCTGTTTTATCCTATGCTTTATCATATACCCTATCCCATAGTCTATGTCACGTACTAAGACTGAAGGTCTGATATCTCGAGTTCAATCACAATGTCACATACTAAGACTGAAGGTCTGATACCTCGAGTTCAATCCCAACCCACAATATTAAAAATTGGCCTGTTTCATGTCCAGCTTGATGTTTCCATCAGTTTGGTGGAGTCAGCCTTGTGTTTTGTAGGTCTTTTCTCTCCCACCCCCCCCCCTTCAAGATCTTGCCACTGCACAGGGTTTTGTGAAGGCTCAAGGAGTCTGCCAAATAATTTCTTACAGATTTGGGTGGAGCGCATACGGAAATGTATGAATGCGATGAATCCATTTTGAACGAACTATGAATTTAGAACTCACACACATTAGAATCAGACAATATATCTAACGTGAGACAGATATACGATAAAATATTCCTGAGCAGACTAACACATAGATAACACATAGATATATAATAATTTAACAAACAGATTCTCCACAATATTTGAATGAATCATGTGTGAAACAAGCACCCAAGCTTGAATACACATAAACGAATATCTGTGAGAAAATACTATATATATAAAATAATCAAATATAAACAATTACAGGTTTGAATCACAACACAACCAGCTATTCAATATAAACTCATCTCACATGACAGAAAGCCCCCCCCCCCTTCCCCCCAATGAATGCACAACTCCTCAGCTGTCTAGCAACTAGGTCAGGAAATCATTTTCTTAATCATAGGCCCACCAGGCATGTCAAATGGCAGATGTGATGTGTCTTGTGTGTTGGCTAGTGACTGCATGCTTGTCACTTCTCACTAAGTGAGTAAGGAAGTATATGCGTAAAGAGAAAAATAAATAATACAAAATAAAGGAATATGTAGATAAGTAAACAAGTGAGAAATGAAAATAACAAATAACAGTAAACGCATGCATATACCGACATGCCCGCACACATATGTATACACATTCATACATACACACCCATATCTACACAGCATGATGGCTGACAACAACAGCAACAATAACAACGACAACAACAACAGCAAAGAGGAAAACTACATATTTACCTATCATGACAATCTTACAGACATATCTGGACAACAATCAGGAAACAGCCCACAAACACACACAGAGATGGTTTGCCTTATTTCCATCCCACGTTGTAAGATCTGTGCAGGTAGAAAGAAACTCTAGGGAGAGTTAGACAACAGAAGGTCTTCAGAGAAGTAACCCCCTTTAGACAAGTGTTTCGGCCCTGAATTCCTTACACTCTCGGGGGGCCGGGCCACATCCAGGTCATGACTCCTGGATGCCCTTCTGCTGTTGTCTTATTTTTTCCCACGCCGGGGAGCGAACCTGGACGATTCTGCGCTTCAGAACTGCGGTACGCGGTTTTACCAATGTGCTAACGGGGCACACATCATCTGTAGGGGATTTAATCCTTATGAAGTTCACTTTTGGTTCCTCCTTGCCCAGATCCAGCTTGAGCTCCTTTCTGCTGCCTCTGCCATCGCTTTAAGGGCTCTAGTCCTCTTCTTCCCAGAAATGGCGAGTTGTTTCATGAGATCATAAGCGGAGGTGCCCACAAACCCTCTTGCCCCGACCTCTATGGCGAAGATTTTGACCCGCAGACCTGCTTTCTTCAGGGTGCTGGCAAGACCGGCGTATTTTTCGGTCTTGTAGATATGTGCTTCTTCCATTCTGCTTTCGTATGGCACAGTGAGTTCTATCAGAATCACTTGTTTCGAGGAGTCAGAGTGGAGAGCGATGTCTGGTCTCATGCCTGTCTTGCTGATGATATCTGGGTAATTTCTCCACTCTGGGAGGTCTGCTGTACACTCCCAGTCGACTGCTCCATCCAGAAAACCCTTTGGCAATGTGCTGGTTGTCATAGCAATTTCGGGCCAGACCTGTTTCCCTCCTGCTTTGTAGAACGTTGTCATAGCAATTGGTGCGTTTGGGGTCATGTTTTTTTCGCTAACCACGTCTGTGATCACTTTCAGAACTTGGTTGTGCCTCCATGTATACCTTCCTTGGGCTAGCGCTACTTTGCAAGAGCTTAGGACATGTTCCACTGTTTGTTTCTTCTGACAGAGCGGACATGCTGGGTCATCTGATTTCCCCCATTTCACTAAGTTTGCATTCGAGGGGAGCAGGTCATATACAGATCTGAGGAGGAAGCTTATCCTTAGAGGAGCCATGTGCCACATATCGTTCCAGCTGAGACTTCTTTGGAGTGCACTGTCCCATGTTGTCCATTGCCCCTGTTGACCTTGCTGGACTGCCTTCTGCACTCTTTTGACATCTTCTTCTTTCTTCAACTCCTGTATGATCATGTCTCTTTTTTCCTTCCTTTTGGCTTTGGACCACCACTGCATTTTTGTTGCTCCCAGTCCCTGTCTGTTGGTTTGCGTGTGTCTAATTATTTCTTTGATGCTGAGGTTTCTCTTGGCATTGTTTACAGCCTCTTGGACTTTCCATTTTTTGGCAGTTCTCAGCTTTGGCTGAACTGATCTCACGATATTGTCTTCCGATTCCTCCAGCATGCTCAACAGTCTTGCTTTTCCAACTTTGTATTCCTCCACTGTGGATTTGAGAGGTAGCTTCAGCATTGCTTGACGACAGTAGAATGCAACATCAGTGAGACCAGGTGGGACACCGAGCCATTTTCTTGTGTATTTGTTGATTTTGGCTTCCATTGCTTCCACTGTGCTGTGCAAATGTCATAGATTAGCAGTGGCCACAGCAGCTCTGGTATCAGCATGAACTGTAGACACCAGACTTTGTATTTGCCTGGCAGTCCGCAGTTATCTATTTTCTTCAGGCCTTGTTCTGCTGTTTGCTTGGTTTCACATCCCCTTTGTGTGTCTTTCAGGGAGTCATCATACCATCTTCCGAGACTTTTTACTGGCTCTTCTGTGACAGTGGGGATGGCTTGGTTGGTTACCATGAATTTGACTGAATCTGCCACTTTTCCTCTTCGCAGTGAGAGACTTCGGGATTTCTTTGGTTTGAACCTCATTCTTGAAGAGGCCACCAGCTCATCCAGCTGCTTTAAGATTTGGTGTGTCTCTTCCTCATCCGTGGACAAGACTGTTGTATCATCCATGAAAGCTTTCAGAGGAGGCATCTGGTATCCATCTCCCAGATTCACTGGACCTGAACTCTTCATTGCAGCTTTCAAGATGACTTCTATTGCCAACACGAACAGTATGGGAGAGATTGCACAGCCCATTGCAATGCCCACCTCTAGGTCTTCCCAGTCCGTGGTGTATTCTTTGGTAGAGAACCGCATTGAGAACCCTTGGAAATACTTCCTCAGCATTGTTCGGATGTTTTCTGGGATGTGATACACTTCAAGAGCCAGCTGGATCATATCGTGTGGAACTGATCCATATGCATTCGCCAGATCAAGCCAAACTACGTCAATGTTTCTCTTCTCTGTTCTTGCTTTTTGGATGGCATCCCAAATCAACGTGGCATGTTCCAAGCATCCAGGCATTCCTGGTATGCCTCCCTTTTGGACTGACATATCCAGATACTTGTTTTCAGTCAGGTATTTTGTCAATCTTGCTGCCATAACAGAGAAGAAGATTTTCCCCTCGACGTTCAGAAGTGATATTGGCCTGAACTGGTTGATGCTGCTGGAGTTCTGCTCCTTCGGAATGTACACTCCTTCAGCTCTCATCCATTGGTCGCTGATCTTCTGGTTCCTCCATGCTGATCGAATCATCTTGTGGAGCCACTCGAGCACTTTTGGGCATTTCTTGTAGAGCAGGTATGGTATTCCGTTTGGTCCAGGTGCTGACTTGGCTCTGGCTTTCTTTACTACGTTCTTCACTTCATCCAGTGTTGGTGGTTTGTTATTGAATTTTCCTTCTGGCGCTGCAGGCCAAACCAAATTCTGGATTTCAAGTGGTGCCTCGCGCTGAGAATCGGAATATGTTTCCCTGAGATGCTGCTCTATGGTTTCCTTGCCCACTGTGAGAGTTCCTGATTTGGGTTGTTCAAACAGCTTTCTTGCAAAGTCAAAGGGATCTTTGAAGAAACGATCTTGAGTCTTCTTCTTTTTGCTCTTTCTTCGCCTTGCTGATTCCACTTTGCTCAGAGCATTGTGTTTGGCTTTCAGATCTTTCCAGAGTTCCAGGAGCCCTTGCTTCTCGAATTCTGAGGCAGTTTTCATTCGCTTTTTAAGCTTCCTTTTCTCTCCACCCCCCCCCCCCCCCCCCCCCCCGGATGCTCTCTATCTGTTGCTGTCTTCTGGATTTCTGGGGAGGCGTTTTTTGTCTTTGGCTGCTTCACTCCATAAGTGTCCCTGCAGATAGAGTATATGATGTCTCCGTATGTGTCAAGTTTGTGTTCCAGCGTACTGTTCCCTATTAGCGCATTCAGGTTAAGGACAAGTTCCTCATCTAATTTCTCCCATTGTTCTTTTGCACCGGCAGGCGGCAAATTGAGTTTTTCACGTTTGGCATTAAGAGCTTGTGCAAAATCCGCACCAGAACCATCAGCGTGGATGTCCTTGGCACTATGGTTTAAATCCTGGCCTTGGTCATCCAACGTCTCACCTGCTATCGCAGTGCGCTGCTGCTGGTTCGTATAGTCTTCAAACAGCCCATTTTTGTCCTGTGGATCTTCATGCCGCGTTTGGTGGTGAATCTCCTTCCACACGCACACGGAAATTCCATCTGGTCATTAATCATGATCCGTTGTGCGTTTCCAGTCGTGATGGAGTCAGTGCCGATGGATTCATCATTCTCTCCCCCTTTCGGTGAATCCTGGGAGCATCTTTCATTTATAGAACTCGTGGCATGTTATCAAAGGCAAGGTGGGAAGCCAACCCACAAAGCCCGCAGATCTAGTCTTTCCCAGTGTCCTTCGGTCTTTCCCGAATGTCCTCCGAACTATTCCCGGAAGTCAATATTAATGGATTGACCAAGTGCAGGTAGAAAGAAACTCTAGGGAGAGCTAGACAACAGAAGGTCTTCAGAGAAGTAACCCCCTTTAGACAAGTGTTTCGGCCCTGAATTCCTTACACTCTCGGGGGGCCGGGCCACATCCAGGTCATGATTCCTGGATGCCCTTGTGCTGTTGTCTTTTTTTTTCCCACGCCGGGGAGCGAACCTGGGCGATTCTGTGCTTCAGAACTGCGGTACGCGGTTTTACCAATGTGCTAACGGGGCAGTATTACTTTTGAGATGGTACCAATGTTAAACTGATTAATGATAGGTCTTGTTTTTCCTTTCATAGTAGCTTTCTGGCCACTTCCTCTAACTATGCCTGTTTGGGTAAGATGGTCAATGATATGATGACTTACATTGTGTTCACGAAAGTACAATGTAAAGCCAATAAGGACCTCAGACTTTCCCAGATGGAGAATTTTTGTTGTAATGACATTGCCTGCGAGTTTATCAGCCCATTTATTTTCCTTAACACCAGTGTATCCAGGGCAGTAGATCCATGTGAGATTTTGTGGGTCGATACTCTTCACTGCTTTGTGCCGTTCTGGGGTCCCTACTCCTTTTTGCACTTTTTGAAGTGGATTCATCAAGTCAGTCAGTATAAAGGCTTTTCTTTCTTTAATTTCATCATCCAATGAGGTTGACCATTGAAGTGCATATGTGACTGCCTCAATTTCCATTGTTAGACCGGAGGTTGTGATATCATATGTAACGTTTTCTTCATGCATGTTGTTTCCATTCTGTTTGACAGTGGAGCCCCAGATAGATTTGTTGTTGGTAACTGAGCCATCCGTGTATATGATAATATCTTTGGGGTTGCAACTTAATTGCTCCATGCATAGCTGAATTTCTGCACCTGTTTACCCTACTGGCCATTCGCGACAGTGTTTTCCTAGATTATTGGGTACGATAGTTTTGTACAGATTTTTGAAATGGTTTGGATGTTTTTCCTATTTGTTCATCCCTTTGAATTCTGTCAGTTGACACACATGCTGAGTGGAGTCATTATGAAGTAAGTTCTATTGGCCCACTTGGTTGTGTGTGAAAGAAAGGAAGGGGGAGAGATAGAGAAAGAAGGAGAAGAAGAAGAAGAAGAAGAGAGAGAGCGGTGATTTAGAGTTTAATGTGACAGTATGTCTACACACACAAACAAAGTTACAGACACACACACACACACTTATACATCTGCTCTCAGATACATACATATATATGGCCAATCAAATCTGGTTTTCTCTCAGTGGGTCCAGCTGATATGCCAGATAAATGGACAAAGCATTATCAAAGCATCTGGCTTGCTAGTTAAAGTAAGAATTGTGTAGTTATCATAACTAATCTCTCTCTCTCTCTCTCTCTCTCTCTCTCTCTCTCTCTCTCTCTCTCTCTCTCTCTCTCTCCTGTATATATGTGTATATTAATGTCGCGGTACATTTTAAGTGCTTAAGGACTGGTGTTCAACACATACACATACATACACATAAATATGTATAATACACATAATATACATAACTCAAAATATGCAGTAAAGAACTACATCACCCTTAGATAAACATAAACCGAAATATGCACTAAAACATGTCAACCTTGAATAAACATAAACCAAAATATGCACTAAAACATGTCAACCTTGAATAAACATAAACCAAAATATGCACTAAAACACATCAAACTTAATTAAACATAAACTATGACATACAATGAAAACACATCAAGTCTGACTTAACATAAATTGAGATATGCAATGAAAAACACATCAGATATAAATAAAACATACACTAAAATACACAATGAAACATCACATCAAATATGAATGAATATGAACTGAAACACGCAATGAAAAGCCACATCAAATATGAATAAACATAAATTGAAATATGCAATGAAAAACAAAATCAATTTTCAAATAAATACGAATTATAACAGCAATGAAAAACCACATGAAATATAAATAACATTAACTGAAATATGCAATGAAAAACTACATGAAATAAAGATAAACATACTGAAATATTCAATGAGACACCACATCAGGTTAGTATAAAAATAAACTAAAAACTGTAATTAAAAAACACATCAATCTTTTAATATACATAAACTGAAACATGCAATAAAAACATATTAACCTTGAATAAATATAAAGTGAAATATGCAATAAAAACACAACCAGAAAACAAGTACACCTGTTTTGGAATCAACAAACAGTACAAACAAGATTACTTATGTCCAGTAGAATTTCAACCGTTACTGGTTAGAACCTTTTATAATAGATATGAAAAGAAAACAAATGACCACAGTAAATCATTAAGCAGACTTCGAGTCAGCGCATATGATCTACAAACAGATAGAGGCAAATACACAAACATTTCAAGAGATGATACAAAAACGTACAGTGTCTAGTGTGATCGAAGACGAACTTCATTTCCTATATACGTGAATAGAATACAAAACAGCAAAACTGAAACTGATGAAAAAAGACTCATGGAAAATGTATCCTTCAACAATTAATTGCTCTAAATCCTGTATGCTAAACCCAGGTGACCTGCTTAAAGAAGACAATTTGCAAATGTGACCTGCCAGCATGAAATCAGTCTAAACTACCATTTTGGCATTTTAAGATATACATATCACTGGGAAGTGTACATTCTGCTGATTATTTTCGTGCTTGAATAAAGCTTGTACTCAAAAAATGTAGAAGCTCTGTATGTTTAAAGTCATTAAGTTGTATGACGGCCATTTTGAGAAAACAGCCTCTAAATGTTTTTGTGTGCTGTCCTACACATTTTTTAAAGTTTCTGTATTTGGTGGCTTTGACCCAGTTTGTTTCTAATTTTAGCTGTCATTATCTGAAAAGTGCACCAAAGAGTTTTCTGTCAGTATATTACATGCGGGGTCTGTACAGGTTACATTTCGCAATAAGAGACAAAAATAGGCACTTTTGGTAGGCAATTGCGTTCTTTCTGCTGTGATTAGTGCATTAAAATACCAGTTCAAATTGATTGATAATATTTTTTCAAGAAAAAAGTTATGTGGGGGATAGATTATAGTCTATAGAAATCAATTTTGAGAAAAAGTCAAAACACCCCAGATAGACCCTCAGTCACCTTTTCAGCTCCTAGTGCTGTTCGATTGACTGCGAGTTAACACTGATTTTGTGGTGGGAGGTCACAAATATACGTTGCAGAATTTGTTTATGTTTGTCTGCAGTGACAAACAATTTCAATGTTAACTTTTTCTAAACTGGTCTGTATCTTATACCCCTATCTTTAACACTATGTTTTCACAGCTCTGAGTTTTGAAAGTTTTGAATTTTCAGTTTTGGGTTCAAGCGTGTCCAGGACAGTGATCCACATTAGCTTTTATTGATCGACAATTGACAGAAGGAGAATCATCATGGCTTATGTATGCAGCACACGTTATGCCGCTGGATATGTTTTTATTTGATGATGTGTCTAAACAATTGCGTGTTTACTCATATTTTCTTGCATGCTGTTCATGGATTTATTGTTGTTCGTTTGTCTATGTTTTAATGTTTTATAGGTTTGTTTATTCCCATGTCTGAGGTGGGTGGAGATTTCTTCGATTGGATTAACGTGACCTCTAAAGGATAGACAGATTGGGTGAGAAGGGAGGGATAAAGCTTATGTGTAAAACAGAGGCAGAGATAGAGACAGACAGACAGACAGACAGACAGAGAGATAGACAGAGAGACAGAGAGACAAAGAGACAGAACATATTTACTGAGACAGAGTCAGAAAGAGAGAAACTGAAACTGAAACTGTTTATTGTCATTACCCGAAAAGGTCTTTTGACAAGGGGGATAACAATTTTCCAGTAGTGCGACACATAATCCACTCTTTGTATGTGCGCAAATTCTTCACACATAATCAAAAAAAATATCGAACATCCATTCCTTGAACAGTCGAACATATTCAAATCATATATAATGAACAATCATCCATTTTGCCACTACTACATAATGCAAAGAAAACAACAACAAAAAATATCAGAACAGTGTTCCCACATTCAGGCCAATAATTTGTCTAGGTTTAGACAAACCAAAATCTTTTTCACACACCCACACCCACACACACTCACACGCATCCATATACGCTCACACGCGGGCGCGCGCTCGTGCGACACA